>BCGF01000001.1:6793707-6952669 GCA_001599175.1 Pestalotiopsis sp. JCM 9685 | reverse complement strand
GCAGCGATGGCAGCAGCGATGGCAGCAGCGATGGCAGCAGCGATGGCAGCAGCGATGGCAGCAGCGATGGCAGCAGCGATGGCAGCAGCGATGGCCGTATTGCAGTAAGCTGTGACAGCTACTAGGTAGGACGGCGTGCAGTTATTTGGGTTAATCAGGCCCGTATAGTTGACTACCTGCCGTACCTAAGAAGTTGTGGTGTAGGTAGAAGGTAGGGTTCGTAGGTCTGTGTTGCGGAACGATATACAAAGTACGATATCGCTGCTTTGTTCCCGATCCCTTACAACACCACCGAAACGCCCTTTTGAACCAGGGATAGCCTCTAAAATGCACTCCAAAAGCTACCGAATCGGGTAATTTCATCACGTGCATCCCTCCTCGTGCCTCCCCGGCCCTCCTTCGGATAAGGGAACCCTCCTGAGACAGTCACTTTTTAACGTGCGGGATTACCAAAAATGGCATGGGCCCCTCACTGAGAGTGCCAGTGGGGCTATAGCAGGTCCCGACGTAGCGTGCCCAGCAGCCATGAGACCCGTAAAGACAGTCCTCTGATGTGGGAGAAGTGGCTGCTGAGAAGTCGGGTTAGAGACAGGGGCGGGAACGGCAGTTGTCTCTTGGCGATCGTCCTCTTTGTCGTTGGTGATGCCGTGCTGAGGCTCCTCGTCCTGATGATCTTCACCATCCGTGACGACATACTGGTCGATTTCATGTTGGGAGGCCTCGTCGTGAGTTGCGTCATCATGGGTGTCCTGGTTCAATGTGATCTCATCCTCGTGAGAGATACTGCTCTGAGAGGCGTCGTCTCCAGAATCTGTTTTCTCCTGTGACAAAATGATTAGAAATTATAGAACGCGAAAGATGAAGAGAACGTACTTCTCCAGGTAAAGGAACCCAGGGTTCCGGATGGTCTGTTCTAATATCCCAACGACAGGTGGGGCAGGGTGGCACTGAAGAAAGGCGGAACCATCCTGACAGGCACTCTGCATCGTACTGATGGCCGCAAGTCAGCGTGACTGAAATTGACTTGGCCGAGTGCTTCTCTAGGCAGATTCTGCATCTGTGCTCCTTCTCGGCCGGATAGGTGCCCATCGCGGTGACTAGTGCGTGGATCGGGAGTGCCTCCATGTTTTCAATCTCACGATTGAGGAACTGCTGGGTCGTCGCGGGGTTCAAGAAGTAGGTTCGCACAGCTTGTACTGAGACGCGCATACGCTCATATCGGGCGCGGCTGACGGGGTGAAGCTCTTGGAGCAATTCAGGCTGTCTAAGTCGATAAAGTCGACCTCTTCGACCTGGCATCTTCTCGAGAAAGAAGAAATCATTGAACTCGTCAATGTTGTCACGAGGACGACCGTAGTCATTCGTGACGGCGTCATCTGAGCCAGAATCGGATTCCTCGTACTCGTCAATAAGAAGGTGGGCTGGGCCGGAGATGTATTCCGTGTCCAAATTCTGGCGCTCGCGGTAGTTGCGAATGCTGGCGCCACCTAGATCGGCCATGTTGATGAAACTAGACTGCGATGTCTGTGTACGGTCCGCGAAAAAACGATAGGATGATGGTACTTCGTCCGGAGAAAGTGGCAAGACAACCTATAGGCGGCAGTCTCGTAAAAAAAGATTGGCAACCTGGATATGGAAGCCTTGTATGTGAAGCGAGGACCCGGAGGCGGCAGTCTTCACGGCGTGCTCGTGCGTGAGATATAACCTGTAGCGGAGGAGGGTTGCTGTGAAGGGGGGGAATGTTAGATGCCAAGTTGGGTGAAGAGCGGGTTGGGGGAGAATGACTTACCAAGATCGACCTGTAGGCGGAAGATTTTCATATATGAAGGAAATCTCGAGTGTCCGGGGACGACGATCGCGGCGTCGGAAAGCAGACAGCTTATTGTAGCTGGAGCCGAAAGGGCAGGAATGTGGCGGCGATAATCGCCTCGCTAGGTATTCCACCAAAACCTAGATCAAGAAAAGAGTCAGAAAGCAGGGACGGAAGGAATCACTGCGCAGTTTGACCGCTCGTTTCTTAAGCCTGATGGCGACAAACGGAAGAAGAGGAAAATATGCACCAAGAAAAAGCATTCAAAAGCGATGGAGACATACCGTTCGAGTAAAGGTGATGCTGGCGGTATTCGATGCTTTGATCAGAATGAACCGCACTTTGTTATCTCCCACAAGTTCCAAGTCCTAGGGTCCATGGAGAAAGTTTGCATTTGCAAAGTTGGGCTTGACTTGATCAGGGCTGGAATAAACACAGGTTCTGGCGTTGTCCCCCACAACTGAAGCGTTTGTGTTTGGTGGGGGAGGTGACTAAGACCCAACAACAAAGTACTAATCCATCGATCATCAGCTCATCTAGGGCAAAGGGGACGGGATGCCGAGCTTTCTAGTGTATATGGTCATATGTGACAAGATTTCATCTTTCGGAATTTATAAATGAAGCCTTCTTTGACTGCACATCAATCAGTGATACCATCCGACAAGCCCTCGTGGCCTAACTTCCTCGGCAGCAAACCCTCCCGCAATCAGGCCGTAAACTATCAGATGAGAATTGTCTCGAGCACAGACAATACTTCCATCTCATCTCTCGCGAACAAGTCATCCTCTACGTTACAGTTCATCCTTCTTCGCAGGTAGAGTTGTCCTTCCCCCTCTGGTTTTGGTCATTCCTGCAAGGATATCAACCAGCAAATCTGCGGCTACGACAGACGTCGTCTCCGCGACAGTGTCGTAAGGGGGGCTGACTTCCACGACATCAGCACCGACAAGGTGAAGCCCCTCCAGTCCTTTGAGGAATCTTTTCAATTCTCTCGACGTCCAGCCCCCGGACTCTGGTGTGCCCGTAGCAGGCGCTATACTTGGGTCCAAGACTTGTGATTGAATCAGCTCACTCGTATTCACGTCAGAGATGCGACTTCAATTGCTTACCATCAATATCAATGGAGAGATATACGGGCGTGTCTCCTACTGCTGCTCTGACCTTATCAATGATACCGTTCATGCCTATGTCGTCAATCTCGTGCGCCTCAATGATAGTGAACCCGACAACATCGCGATCAATGTCGTAATCCTTCGGACTCTGATGTTATGAACGATTAAAAGGTTTCTTTTTCTTCGTAAGCCTTAATTTACCTACAAATAACTTTGTCCGCAAGCCACCATGGACACTGGTCCCTTTGCTGATGCAGCCTTCTCGGCTAGCGTGCCAAAAGAACGTGCCGTGCGTAATGGCCGATTGATTCGAAACGATACCGGTGTAGCCCTCATACGGATCCCATCTGAAAGAATATTAGCAAACATTGGAACTCAATAGCATATCACTTGAGACTCACGTGTCCAGATGAGAGTCGAGGTGAATGACAGAGACGGGCCCATAAACAGTCTTCAGCGACCTCAGTATAGGCAATACAATGGAATGGTCGCCGCCAAGACTAAGGATTCGTGGGTGTTCCCAGGTATCTGTGCGACTTTTAGTATCACTGCACGCCAACTTTTGAATGTGACGCAACGTACTCTGCTCAGTCGTAGGATGGTACAGCACTTGCCGATATGCTTGTTCCATCTGCTTGAATGCATGATTGGCATCGAAAGGCGTAATGGGTACATCGCCACAATCGATCTGCTTCAGGTCAGGCGATCTCGCTATTCATGCACTTGTCAACCAGAACTCACGATCTCCAAGCCTTGCTCATAAGGATCAACACCCCAGACAGTGTTGTAGCTCCTGCCTTTCTTTTCCCTGGACGACCCGGCGCGGATGCCACGGGGGCCAAACCTCGCTCCGGGGCGATACGAGGTTGAAGTATCATAGGGGAACCCTAGAATGGCAATATCCAAAGGCTTCGGATTTGTAAGTGCATTTGATAGAAGGCGTTGCACGTTTTGAAAGGCTCGCCTGATCGTGCGTGCCGGCCAAGCAGCGCTGCCACTCGAGATGGGCAAACGTGACGGGCTGAGAGAACGGAAGGTCTTTATCAAGGTCTATACCAGTAGGTCAGCGAAACGGATTCTCGAGAACTTCCGGATGATGCCGGGTGTTGCGCACCTTCAAGCGGGTGCTCGTAGTTCGGGCCCACGTTGGGACTGGCCGCGAGGCAACAGGCAATTCCACCGAGGAGCGCCAACCAATTTGTCTTTAACATATTGGCAATTGTTTTTCTTTGAATCGTAAACTATTTCAGATCCAATGTTGACTCTGGGCACGGGTTAGAGAGCTCAAGTTCCAGTGTCAAGGCATAAGTACGACCGAGACCGGATTTATGGAGACTTCCTATCAGGTCGGCGGACCCGATACAACCCACTTATTTCTGCAAACTACGGTACCATTCCGCCGGGAGTTTGCGAAAACCCCAGTTCTGGCAGCAAGTAACGGGCGGCTGGTGGTAAGGTAGCTGCTGTTGTCAGAAGAGGATGCCGCATTCAAGGTACTCGAGCAGAACAGGAATTTGTGCTCATGGCAGAAGACAACCGCTGTTGCGGAATAGATGACATTTGCACCGAAAGTACCGGAGGAGACGCTCAAACAACAAACATCCTTCTTTTTGCCAAGGACAATGTGATGCATCTTCGTACTGTCCTCCAGCAGATTACAGCTCAACTCGACAATATCTCTACTCGAGACGGCGTCGAAAGCCGGCTGAAGCTTAACCTGCGGCAAATAAAGGGACTTTCTTATAATCAGTAATCAGAGATCGGATGAGATTATCGTTTTTTATTTTTGGTAGCGGACAAGTATTAATATGTTTTTTATTTACTTTTTCGAGAAAAGAAAAGAGAGAGAAACCAAAAAAAAAAAAGGGTTTTAACATTTGTCTGAAAACCTCGCATTAGAATGGTTGATATACACAAGCACTTTTGTCATCGCGCACATCATTCAACACTGTACTTCTCATCAGTGTTGGGCATATTCTCTGACTGATGGGTGGTTCACAATCCTTTTGATGCCATATTGTCACCATAATAGCAAATTGAAAACTCGCCCTATTCGTCACACCATGATCATAGCATCGTCCTAGGCAGGTCAGGTCGGGGCACTCCTACACAATACAGTCGCCCTATTCGACACACCCTGGCTACACTTAGAAACAGACATACGCTCACATTTTGGATCAATTCTAGGTATATTCGTAGATGGCTAGATTTCCCCAAAGACATATCTTAGTCGTCGTAGTACGACATCACCAACGGGTCATAACTATCATTACCATACGCGCTTCCTCCATACTCGAGGTAGCCACTGAGGTACGGTTCCGGGATCTCGCTCATGATCTCCGTCGCATTACCAAATACCCAGACAGTCTGCATGCCCATGACCATGTGCGGCAGGATGTGGCAGTGCATCATCCAGGCGCCGACGTTGTCCTCGGTGACGCGGATCCGCCACGCCCGCCAGCCCATGGTGTGGTTCGCCGCGCCCGAGGTCGCGTAGCGGTACAGCTGCGTGGTGTCCCGCCGGGCCGGGGTGTACCCGGCGGCGAACCTCTTCTCATTCTCGACGGCGTCGTACGTCCCGTTGCCCGAGCCGAGGTCGAAGTAGTGCGCGCCGTGGGCGTGCATCGGGTGCGAGTCGAAGCCGCCCGTGGGGCCCGAGTTGCTCAGCCAGACAATGTCCAGTGTCTCGCCCACGCGCGCCGGGAACGCCCGAGTCGCCGGGTCCCATCCTCCGTTGGCGACGGCGGCGTCGTAGTCGGGAACTGTGCCCTTGAGGTATGCCGATACTAGATACGGGGTGAAGTGGTCGTCTCCGAGCTTGTCTTCTGTCCAGGTCAAGTTGTTTGCACTAGCGCGCAGGTCAGTATTGACGGAATGTTCATTAGGAGGAATGGCTTCGACATACTCCCATTCTAGCTTTCCGTTGACACTTCCGTTGTAGAATCCATCGACGACGTGTTGGTTCAGCTGGATGTAAACGGTCCGTGTCACCTCTTCGAGAGTGGGGAATGTTTCCAATGGGTTGAGTGCCTCAAGGGAGTACTCCAACCAAGAGGTATACTCAGTCAAGTTTCTCGTCAACTTGACGGGAGATTCGCTCGGCAAGTCTTGGGGCGGACCCTGCAGATACGTTCCAGGTCTGATATATTGCAGAAGGCCATAACCAGAAACATTTGCCGGGCGATCGCGATTCTCGTAGCGGATCCAATACGAGGTCTTGCCGTCGGCGTCCAAGTCTTCCTGTGTCTTCGTCTTGAGCAGAGCACTGAACCGCTGGCCACTTCCGATTTGGATATGGTCGGTGGTGACTGGCTTGGTGTACTCGCCGTCGGCTTCGATGATGGTCAATTCGGAATGGCCCTCGATTCCCAGCATAATGAAGGACAATGCGGTCCCGCCAACGAAACGAAGTCGATACGTTTTGCCCGGTTCGACCGTGATCACGTACGGCACGCAGGACTGGTCGGCTGCATCGCGCATCGACACATTGCCCGAGCGGTCGTTCAACATGAGCGCCTGCGTCTCACCCGACCACTTGAAAGTATTGGCCTCCAATCCCGCAATCAAAGTCTCGTCTTCCTTCTGGAAGAAATCGCTGAACACGAGGGGGATGTCATCGTCATATTCGTACGGCTTCGTGGAATTCACGTCGTCGACTATCAACAGGCCTTGAGCAGTCAAGGCTTGCAGGCCAACGTGAGAGTGGTAAAAGTAGGTTCCAGCGTCGCCCACCTCGGGATGGATCTCATAGTCAAAGTACTGGCCAGGCGGAATCGGCCACTGTGATACTAGAGGCGTGCCATCTGAGAATGGTGCCGTTCTCTGTGAAAGTCCATGCCAATGCTACACCGGTGTCAGCTTTCTCCATCCCCATCATCGAACCGTAGCCTCATTTGGGTGCTGTCGTACCACTGTGAGATTGTTATCAAGCATCTGGTTATACACTCTGACCCAAGTCGTCTGTCCCTCCACCATGTGTATCGCAGGTCCGGGCGATGTTCCATTGAAAACTACCGATTTTCGCGATTGACAATTTGCTGTGATATTTTGTGATGTTGCTACCAGAACATATTCGGGTTCCCATGAACTGTCATGAGCTACACCATACCCCTTTGCCAGACTTGGCTGGGACAAGCCCAGGAGAGTGACGAAGAGGAGTAATTTCCTCACAATTTCATACATCTTGGCATCGATCGGAAGTCAGGAAACTCAGTGACAGGCAAAAGACAAAAGATTCACTATCGGGCTCGACTTTATCTTATGTATACAAGCTGACGCCAGCCTCGTACATTATGACGGGGACCAGGCTATATTTAAAGGCCATGATGGTATCCGTGCCTGCCGGTTGTCATCCTTGGGGCCGCCAGGACTTTGGGCAAGCAATGGCCCATGACTCTGGTAGTGCGATTCGCGGGCGCTATAGCCAATGTCTCGATCCGGAGAGATCATCGCGGTCTAGCGTGCCAAAGGAGCTAGCTGGACGTTGTGTAAGCACTGGAGCAGTAGAAAGGGACGCTGCGAATCGCAATCTCGAGGCGGCGAGCGTGGCCAACCGAGATTAGTCGCAGGTTCTGACGTCTGCTTCCCTCGTCTTACGGTCCTTCCGGTCTTCTTCCATGCCGTACTGCTGGCTGTCGTGTCGCAAAGGGCTGAAGAGCCTGCCTCTGTTTGGTTGGTGTTGATGGATGAGAACTAGCCCGTCCCCAGTCATCTCACTCCCTTTTCTAGTGATCTACGTGCGTATTCGCCTAGACGCAGCGGCAGGCTCTAGGCAAGTAATGCTGACCGACGTACTATAGGATAACAAACAGCGGGTGCACAGCCGGTTGCAGCACTTGTATTACGGGGTACGATAGCGAAGCCGAGATGCGACCGTAACGCGTTCTGCAGTCTTTTCATGTTTATTCCATTTTTTGTTTCGTGTTTCGTGACGTTTCGTGGTCAGCCCTACAATGTGCCGTGTGGCTTGTCCTGACAAACCTTATAATTCCGACAAGACCGGCCTCCTAGGCATGTCTCAAAGTAGCCGTAGTGCCAGAATACGATACGAAGTCATGCCGAGCATCAGTTTCCCGACTGACTACAAAGTACTGGAAATGCTGCCAGTCGCAATTGCAACTATCCGTAATGTTTGTTTACTCAGTCAGTATTCCGCGAACTTTGAAACAAACAACGGAAGACGGATGTGCCAAAACGTCGCTTGCTCTCCGGCGTACAGCTGCATTTGGGGGTATTTTTCGTGAGCTTAGAGCTGTCTACGGGCAGTCTTTTTTTAATCTTTTAGGACCTGCAGTAGGATGCGCACAAAGGTGCGATGACGACAGTGGAACCGTTGCTATACGCCACGACTGCCACGCCGGCGAAGCTTGGCGTAAGATTGATCTGCGTTCAGCTCTGAAGGGACCTCTGCGGCGCGGCAACTGTACGCAATGACTGGATACAGCTTCGTTGCACGTGTTCCACGAATTCAAATACGTCGCGACGCGCCTTGTCTCGTATGAGAAGATGAGCTGTCCCGACCCCATGTATACGATATAAGGTTTTGGTCGAATCACACTCTACACACCGAGTGAGCCGTTGTGGCATTTGTTTGGAGGTCATGCCCGGTTATCGCTTCGGCATTGTTCGGGAATTTGGCGACGGGTATTGATCAGTGCGACCCGGCAGTTATAGAAGATTTCATTTGTTCTCAATATCTGTTCAAATAGATTGTCGAAGTGATCTCCATATGCCATATCTGCATGAATATCGGATATCACGACAGGCTGTGGTGTGCTTCTGTGGTGTATGCGACTTGCTTCGTAGCAGTGGGCTACCATGACAATGCATCAGCTAAGCACTGGCGTAAGGGCAAGATCGATGATGCCTGCAGGTTGACGAAAAGGGCGAGTAGCATGAAATCTATACAGATTTCAAGAAGTAGGTTTGTAAAACACACGATACGGGCATGCCATGGCGGGAACTCGTGGTCTTTCGGCTTATTCGACACAGTTCGGAGGCAAGAAATGTCAGAATTGCCACTCCACAAATCTTCGGGTTCCAAATGCCATGTGCAAAGGGATTTTACAAATCTGGCCTTCAGAGATCTTTCGAATGTGTCAAAAATCATCTACGATTTTCTTTTGTGCGACTTGGTTGTCTTCCAATAAACCACTTCCTCAGCCGAACAAATGTATAACCGCACAACAGGCTGACAAGATGTCGAAGCAGACATTGACTAGATGTTTTCAAATCATCACCGCCTGTCTGGCTGTACAATCTTCTGCTGAATCGCTTACCTCCCCCTTCCGTGGTCCGCCCCAAATCCAGCACGGCTCGAACGATGAACCTGCCGCTTTCGCTGACCATGCCTCATCGAAAAGAGACGAGCCTGGACCTCAACCGAACAGTTCGGCACACTTTGATTGGGGTGGGCATGGCGTGGGTAGCAGTATCCGCGTGCTGGGTGGTAGTCGCACCTCAATTACCACGACTGATCGCGAAAGAGGACTTTACGATGTGTTCTACGATCGGGCCACACCCGATTTTTCTTCTCTGAACTGGGAAGAAGCTTCGATCGACTACGGCGCCATTTTCGCCTCTGTCTACGTAACCACTGACGCTGGGATGACCGCGAGCACTATAGATTCGCCTTGGACCAGCGTCGCGCAAAACTACGACGACATGATCTGGAAATCTGCCCGCAACATCTGGAGGAACATTGTTCTCAAGGGCAAATCCGAGAAAGATGCGCTGGAGGAGATGAAAACATGCTTCGTGCGATTCCAGGCCCTTATCAAAGCCAGTTCTGCCGAGACAGCAGACTTTAAATGGACATTTGAAACATTCGCAGAGGCTGCCCAAGACAAGCTTGTCTTGATAACAGGAAACCCGGATGGATTCTATACTCGCTATGACGACTTGAGAGGGCAGAAGGGCAGACAACTGATGGAGTTCAGGAACGAGTCAGACCGCCAAGTATTATTGGACAAGTACAACTTTCAAAACAAGAAGTACGAAAATTTCACCATGAATGAGTGGACAACCCTCGTCGAATTCGACAGGATATTCGAGATCATCTTCACCAAAGAGGTTGAGGACAAATGGGCATCAGACGGCGTTCGCAACAATGAAGACATCATCAAGGACGTCTTGGCGGGCAACAGAGCAAATGCTTTGCTCGAGTTCGGAAAACGTATTTACCATCAGAATTACCTTGACACTTTTGATTTCCTCAAGGCCGCCAAGATCGTAAAACACCACAGAGGGATGCTGCTGAGTATTTTCGGGGCCGAGTACGATGACGCGAGGATGCTCCAGGTACGACACTGGGATACCAACTTACCAGAGAACGACTTTGTACAGGCCATGTGGTGGATGACCGGGCTTGGAGACTTTATAATTGCCCAAGATACACTCAATGGACAAGCGCTTACCGACGAAGAGCATTTGCAGGACGAAGAGCGTTTGAGGGGCCACAACGAAGATTACAGGCCCCCCAAAGACGAGAATGACTTTTCATACAAGTGGCTAAACATGCACAGAGGGCCGTTCCCAGGACGCAGAGATCCGGTGACTGGTCGTATGGCGTCAGACGGGGTGAGGAGGCATCCCTATAGTATTGACCCTGTGGCCGTGTACGGAGGGCTTTTGCCGCCTGTAAGTGCTCTTCTCTCGGTTTTCATCATTTGAGATCTCCCAAATCAAGTCAAAAGCTAAATATCTCCTTAGCCCTGGAACGAGCCCATCAACCCGCCAAAGGATTGGAATGCTTCTACAGAAGCCCCTAAGCCTAACCCACCATTTCGACTTCACTTTGTGAGTTCCCCTTCCAGCTCTCAAGCACTATGAGCCTTGATCCAAAGGAGTAGCTACAAGCTATTCGGCTCTGTCTTGAGGTCGCTGCCGTGATGATTATGTACTGACTTTTGCGCCCACAGTTTCCTAAGGACCAGGAATATTTGCAGCCGCCCGAGGGAAAGTCCAAACCATTCGACCATTTGCTCATATTTCGCGTGAGTGATTTCCAAATTCTGCATCTTGCCCCAAGAGGCGTTACGTTAATATGTTCATGCAGATGCCCCTCAACCATTCTCGGATTCCCATTTATGGAGCTCCCGTGGAGTCGCCTCCAGCGGTGACGGACCTTGGGTCGGTCCATAACTTCAAACGCACACATTTGGCGATCGGAGATACGACCGTGAACTGGATGGGATCAAAATTCCTGCTTCTCACCGACCAAGGCGGCAAAAATGTTTCAAAGACGGCCACAAAGGGCGATGAAATCATCCCGTACATGCCGCCTGCCGCGTTGCACAGTTTCGCCGGTATCGTCATGGGTCTTGGCGGCAGCCTTCTTGTACTCGGAATTGCATTGGGACTCGATCTCACGCTCAAAATCGAATACGGGTTGAGAGAAGATGCTTATCCTGATTATGACGGCGAAAGCGCACAGAAAATGCCGGCGAATAATCCAAGCCCTTCACATGATAATCCACCACATAAACCACAACCTCACGTTACCGATGATGGTCACCCGAATGATTCAGGCCCATGGTCGGATGAGACCGGCTCCGACGACGAAAACCATCCCATATACGACAACGATCCGAAGGAAAGGCCGCGACCCGACGTCGATCATGGCTACCACGATGAGCCAACCAGCTTCGGCAACGATAACCAGCCGAATGCATACAGTAATGAGGAAAAGATTGCTCTCGACAAGGCCCTGGAAGCTTTCGCGAAAGACGGGCCAGGGCCTCTTGTGAAACAACTGGCCGACAAACCGGGATACGACAAGTACGCGACGATGGTCTACAACTATGCGATACACATGGCGCTGGGCTACGAAGATCCCGGCAGCATCTTCAACGTTACCAACGTCCGCGACCACCATTCCGCCGCCGAGGCTCGAGGCCTCGCGCGTGTGATTCCCAGGTCCAACGTCACGCTCAAGGCCATGACGAACAAATGGGCCAACGCTCAATCCTTCAAATTCCTACAGAAGCAAACGGGCGAGGAGCTGAGCAAAGCCGCGGACAAGTT
This sequence comes from Pestalotiopsis sp. JCM 9685, assembly GCA_001599175.1. Classification (NCBI taxonomy): domain Eukaryota; kingdom Fungi; phylum Ascomycota; class Sordariomycetes; order Amphisphaeriales; family Sporocadaceae; genus Pestalotiopsis; species Pestalotiopsis sp. JCM 9685. The sequence goes on along the minus strand of BCGF01000001.1, from coordinate 6,940,723 downwards.
TGCCGATCTCGTCGCGAACAGAGACGCCACGGCCATCTCTATAACATGTGAGTGTTGCTGCTGGGACCATACGTTATCCAAAGTACATGATTGTAAGAGACTAATCCGAATTTGACAGATCGTCTCATCGCCCTCCACGCGGTCTTGCGCGAGATCGACGTCGGTGTTCACGGTATCTCGGCGGCAAAGGGCCGCGGCATTGAGCAAGTCATCGTGACAATGGCTGGGTTCCTGGGCTGGAGGAACGTGGCGGATCTATGGGAAATAGGTAAGCATCTCTCTGATCAGCTCTCATCACTGTGCAACACGACAGTCTCCAGCCACATCATCTCCGCATGAGATTGACCTGGAAGAGTTTGACCAGCATTCCGACTTCAGACCAGTTTGCTTTCTTGGGATATCCTGCTGACCCGGCATCTTGTAGTGGACCCGGACTTGACCACAGCATACGACCAATTCAACAAGGACCTCCTCTGGTGGTCCGAGAACGACAAGGACATGTGGAAGCAAATCACGCAGCAGGTCGACGAGATGAGAGCCATCGCGACCAAACCCGACGCCGGCAGCATCGTCAAGGCCATCGCGGGCCTGGACAGTAACGTGGCGCGCCCGGGCGACAGGCCGACGTTCGTCCTCTCCCCGTCGGGGACGGTTCCGGGACCGCTGGGTGGCAACGTGACGTACGGCAACGCGACAGTTACCTCGTCTGTTGGTAACGGCAAGAGGGCACGTCGTGTTCGGACCAAAGAGCAAGCTGCATGGGAATACCTCCGGCTATAGGCCTATAGAAGCCGGACGCAGGGTTGCACTGGGAATGACTTCGTTTCCCTGCGAGCAATCAGACGAGGTGAGCTGGACTAAGAATACAGATAATAGCTGCAACTGCGACGAGTCACCCGTGTGCTCAGAAATCTTGATCAATCGCAATTTGAGATTGTCGTCAGTCATTTCGGTTTCACGTCACTTTTTGGTATGTTATAGGAGCTCTTGGTATCTACATGTCAGGGCGACTGGCACTATGAACAGCAGTGATGCAGATAGAATATTTTGCTCACAGTCAGAAAACTTGCCGTCATAAATTCGATTTGCACACACATGGATGCTACACATGTATGGAGGTCTTGGCGTCTTATTTGGCCGGTGCAATGCAAAGTCATCGCCCTCAGCATGTAAATACCGAATCTGGTAACCTCACCAAAGTCTTTCACGAAAGCCTGTCCATAGCCAACCCGATTGAGCTGGTCTAGCAGCAGATTGACTTTCCATCTGCCCCGAATCCAGCGACGTTGGACGACGCCCGTCCGTCGGGGTCCGTGTGGTTTGGCAGTCCGGTGGCGTCTGGGGTGGGGGAAGGCCTGAGCAGCAAAAGCCGTTCTGGGTTGAGGCTCAAAGCGCCGGTCTTGAATCTTGTCTGAAAAGAAGTGAAAGGCTGGTCGGATGTGGTGATTGGATGTCGCGGAACGCCCTGGATGAGGATGCTGCAACTTGCTGCAAGGCCTGATTCGACCAAGGTGACTTCGCTTCCAAAGAACTGACGTGGCAATGCAATGCAGTCTGTCTCCCAGCTTCCGTGGGATGAAAGCCTATCATTGACGGGCTCGTTGCGAGGATAGGACTCCGTACTTGGACTCAATGTTGTCCAAAGCCACAGTGATATTTGCAGGCCGCAAGCTTTTGCGTCTAGAACACTCAATGTTACCTTGTTCAAGCCATGTGTCGTTGAATGGCATCCATCTGTCACTTATCAGCCGCTTGATTATATTGGGTGGGGTTATCATGGGAGCCAAGCCAAGTCCCCTTTTTTCTGATCCTACGTTCACTACCTACACCTTATCGATATAGTTTCCCGAATACGTACCTCGTATGGCGTATTGGAAAATCTCAACACCATGAACTCAATGAATGATTACGGCGCGTGTATATTTACATATCAAAGCCAAGAAGTTATTCTCCTTATTCCTTGTCCGCGAATGAATTGCTCGGTATCTAAGAATGGGACTGAAAAGTGGGCGAGCGCTGACAGCCCTACGGATATTGCTTGCCGACAGTCTACTCCCTCAGTCCAGACAGACGGTCCAATTCTTCACAGACCGGACGAGATGGCACGAGCCTCTGCTTCTAGGTTAGCGAACAACAACTGAACAATACCGCGATGGCGGAAACATGTCAAAGAAGTCGGGGTCGCGGCCTTGCATTAGCGGTAACCGCTAAAGAGATGGGACTGAGACAGGAGGCTTGGGAGGCTCTAGGTCATTAGACCGGTGCAATACCAGTGGTGACCGTTCAGAAAGCTGGAAAAGCTTGTCTCTTTTCCCTCTCTTCTATCATTTTTCCTTCTTGGTCGCAAATGCCGATCGGCAGTCTGAGTACAGCGGGGTAGAACGAAGTTTGTTCCAAAACCAAAAACAGCTTAGCTTCTACTACACTTGCACCTAGCCTGTTTTAAAAATGCACTATTTCAGCTGCTCGCAAGTGGCTGCAGCTGGTTGTAGGGCCGTGCAAGCACTGTAAAAGTGTGCTATCAAAAACTATAGTGCACCAGCACTAAAAATTGCAGTACACCAGCACTAAAGATTATAGTGCACCAGCACTAAGTGCAGTGTACCTATACCAAAAATTATAGTGCACCAGCACCAAAAATTGCAGTGCACCAGCACCAAAAATTGCAGTGCACCAGCACTAAAAATTGTAGTGCACCAGCACCAAAAATTGCAGTGCACCAGCACTGAATACAGTGCACCTATACTAAAAAATTATAGTGCTTTTACACCAAAAATTGCAGTTGTTCTATACCAATATCAACAATTATATTGCGCTGCGCTGCGTTATCCTATATTGTAAAGAATCAACGTTGCCCGGCACTGTGGGAAGGTGTGCATTTTAAATTTGGGGTCAAACTAGAATTAAAAATGGGGTTTTGAAACAAACTTCGTTCTACCCCATCCTACTGAGGCGGCTTTACGATGGACGATGCCAGACAGGGCGTTTTGATTTTCTAAATTTTCTTTCACCTCCGTGAGTCAGTAGTCTAAATCAATTGCCGGGTCATGCCTGGGAAGAAAACAACATATCAATTCTGCTTTGTGACGACATATTGATGAGACTAGCCACTCTTGAGATCTCAATCTTCAGGACTGCCGTGTTCCTGGTAGAATCCGAATGACCGCCCACATCGGCAGGTGAGCTGGGCAGCCTGGAATCGTTCTGGAATGGGTTCTTCATCTTTTTCTCTTCCCGGAGCCTGAAAAAAATCTCCAGGAAGCCGGGCCTACAGCGCCATTGCCGGAGATAATGCTTAGTGGTAGTGGGACATGGTGCACATGGCATCAAGTTTCTGACTCTTGTGCTACTCTTGTGCCGCCCCGTACCAAGCCAATCGTTGGTGGGAATTGTAATTAATATCCGACACACTACTGCACCTTGTGCTTTGTGCTGCCCATCTCTACGCCGGCGCCCCTTGGAGGCATTTCCTAATTCGATAGACTTTATCTCGCCCCTACCCAAAGCCTTCTCTGAGCGAACCAAAAGCAGCAGCGCCAGGCACAGAGATCCCAGATCTCTTTAGCACCCAGCGACAAGGAAGCCCGGTGCGAGCGAAAAGCGAAACCAGATCTTGATAGATGCTTTACTTTGGTAGTGTAGATGGTGTGGGTTTGCGACCGGAAGGCTGAGCCCGCCAGTCCGACGCCTTGTGACGGAGAGGTAGGAGATAAAGAAAAGAGAAACTATCGAGAGCGTGCGATGAAGATGCGTCCGCTCATCTGAATTTGTAGTTTTACCACATTGGCAACATTGGAACATTCGGGGCACTGGCCTTCGATATACCACAGCAAGGGAGGTGCATGTACCTCTAAAATCCTCTTTTAGGTATCTCCACTGGCCCTCCCCGCACAGCAGGGTGGGAAGGTACACCATCACCACTACCACTACACAATTTTGCCGGCACCGCAATCTCCCCCATCGGGCATCAGATCCCACCTTGATGCACTCATTTACACACCCATTTGCCTCTTCACAGATGATGCCGTTTCAGCCTCCTTCCTTAAACTTCAAGCGGCGCGTGTCCAGCGGATGTCTTCAGCGCGTCGCTCTGACACTTCCTGCCTCATCAATGCTGCGGCCTCTCCTCTCGTTCGCTGGTGCCGGATAAGTCAACCGAACGAGCACCGCGCCGTTTTCAGGTAATACCAACTAGCCACATCCCTACCTGCCGGTACTCTCCAGTCTGTCTCTCCATTGCCTACCTAATAATTAGGTGGCAGTAGAGCGCCAGAGGCTCGTGCTCGAATATCGACACCTAATTTCATATGTCCATATCCATACCAGCATTACCGTTACTTGTTTCTCTGGCCTGCCCCAGCCACCCAAGAATTGCGCTCCGGACCGGCACTGGACCGGACATCTTTTCTGCTGTCCCTTCACGGTAACTACTGTACATACATACATACTACTTGTGTGCTGTGCCGTGCCGTGGTTTCTGTACCTTGCAGCACATCCAAACAGCGAATCCCAAGCTCTCCTTCACCATCTGCTTCGTCCAGTGGCAAGCCACTTTGCCCGACTAGGCCATTGCACCCGCGCCGAAGGGTCATCGAGCGCCGCGTGGGTTGTACCTACACTGCCAGCGCATGCAAAGCACATGTCGCACAACCAATCGACTGAGGCTCACAATCCAATCGCTGTCCGGATGCTAGGCTCATCTTGCCCCAGATCCGCAGCGGGTACCCTTTCATCAACCTAAGCGAGAGAGGGGGTCCCTCCCTGGGATTCAGGCACGGTTTTTGCGCTTTGGGCCCCGTCTGCCAACCAAGACCTCCCCGTCCAGCCGTTTCTGCCGTCCCGTCCAGTTCAAATCTACAGCCTGTGATCGCCCAAGTCGGATCGACTGCAAGTTTTTGGGGGACGCAGCAGTGAACGGACGCAGTGGACTGGATCCATGGGCTCCATTGGCATTGTCGATTCACATCTTTAGCGTACTGTCACCTTGCAACAACACACTCACCGAACTATACACCTAATCTTGTTGGAGCTGCGCAGTGTCGCCTGCGTCGATGCGAATTGGGTCGAGTCGTCGAGTCGAGCTCCCCCCCAGCCTCTAAACCTTAGTAATTCGCGACAGCGCATACGGACAAACAACAACAGTCCAAACAAAGCGACACGGCATCCATCAGACACACGAGTCTCAAAAGATACAATTTGCGGTACCACGCCTGCCGTTGTATGGCGCCATTGGACTGTCACTGCAGTCCAACCTCTCCGTCCTGTCCAACCTGTCCTCTGTCCTCCCCGAACCCAACCTTCGCCAGCCCAACCGGATGGACTCGACGTACCCGACGGGGAGTGGCAATCGCTCCCACCGACGCCGGCCCAATCTGAACGTCGACACTTTTGCGCCCAATCCGTCTTCGCATAGACGAGATGCCGCGCCCGGAAGCTCGCCGCTGCGGAAAGCCCCGGGTTCAGCCAAAGGCAAGCCGCCCGTGTCGAGCCGCGGGCTTAAGCTGCAAACCACGCCTTCCGCCTCGAGTGCCCCATTGCATGGCAGAGATCGCGAGTTCGAAGAGTCCTTTCTCGACAACGACACTCCGGTGGAATTGGCCAACAAGGAGAACGAGCCCGAATTCTCGCCGGATAGATCTTCTAAGTCGACCACTAACAACTATCGGGACTCGCACGATCTCTCGCTGCCAGCTCGCCAGGTGACCCGCGATTCGCTCGTCACGAACATGCTCCTGTCGCTGGATGCATTCTCGCTCTCGCAGATAAATACGCCATCGACGCCAGCATCTCCATTCGACAACAACACATACGGTTCCATGACAATGGGCGGCGGCGACAGAGACGACATGGTAAGGACCATGTCGGGCATTTCGGCTCGTCCTGGACGTGGTATGCATAGTTCTTACGGACATGGCCATAGCTACACCTATAGTTCCGACCTAGAGGGGACGGACGATGGCACTAGTCGCCTTTCGAGTCAGTTTTCTCGTGGCCCACGCAGTAACAGCAGTTCTGGCTACCAATCGGGCCTTGGCCGCATCAATAGCATGCAGGACGCATCCTCTCCTCGCGCCAACACTATGGTCGGCGTAAGACCCCTACATTCCAGGGGAGGTAAAAACAGCAAAAGCAGCAGCATCAACAGTTTCGACGCAGGCGGCTCTGCACATGTCCTAGGCAATCATCGCATCACACAGGGCATTGGCAGAAGGTCTTCAAGTTTCGACTACCCTCCGCCCAAATCGGGAAACGCTGCTGTCGATGGTAACGGCGCCTGGAACATTGACTTCTCGCACTCCTTGTTCCCTCCCGAAGACGAAGGCGCACCGACGCCGACAGTCCCCGGAGGACCACGTCGACCTGCAGCAGCCCTCCTGCCGCCTGCATCCCCTTCAGTACCTAATAAAAAGCCCGAAACGGACGACCGCAAGAGAAGCCTGCGGTCTCGCGGCTCTGCTACCACCGGACGAGCACCATCGAAACATCGACAGCACGAAATGCCTACCACCCAGCAGCCCGCGGTCCATGACCTGGACTCGGCCCCCGCCCCCAATGTCGGCTATGAGAAGTCACAGATTCGTGAGACTGCCAGTACGGCACAGCTCCCGCCCGCTCAGCCAAAAGAAAAGCCAGGCTTCTTTCGAAAAATATTTGGCGGATCTTCCAAGACCGTACCCGCGAGCCAGGACTCATCTGATCCGGTTCCCGTTTCGACACCATCAGCTGAAACCAACGACCGTCCGACCTCAAAGACACCTCAGCACATAGCCTCACAAGCTCCAGCTCCGTCAGCTCCTCCTTCGAGGGACTCGCAACCACCACAACAACCTCCTCATGTCATCCAAAAGAAGTCATCTTTCTTCAGGAGGCGCAAGAAGTCTATTGCTGAGGCGCCGCCCGTGCCGCTGCCACCAGCGAACCTGACGTCCGTGCCAAGTAAAGCAAAGAAGGTCCTCGATCCCATGAACCTTGACGACAACCCCATCATGTCTCTCGAGAGACCTGAGCATAGCCCTGCCAGTAGTTTGCGCCAGGTTATGATTCCGTATCTCAAGAGCAACCCTGCAACACCTAGTGGACTTCTTCCTCCGAGAATAGAAAGAGAGATCGTGTCTCCAGAGTACGACGTTGAAGACAGCGAGTACGAACGGAGACGAAAGAGCCGCGGTTTCTCGCCAGATTACGATCCAACACCCAATGCAACCATCAGGCCAGTCAAGTCACAATCAGCTTTGAATAGTCGCAGCCGCGAATCGGTCGACCTGGACATGCCAATGCCGAAAAGATCGAACAAGGCTAATGGTGCAACCCCAGAATTGCCCAAGATCGGTCGAGACACTACATTCTTTGAGGACAATAGTGATACCGAGGTTGACAAATCCAACATTCCTGTGCCCGAACAGAGGAGGCCATCTCTATTGAGTCCATCAGACTCTCAGAATCTCCCTGGTGGTTTCCCAACACCTCCCAGCACAACTCCAACAAAAGAACTGCCGCAACCACCACTCACACCCAAGCATAGGATAATGACTGATGAAATGTCCTTGAGGGAGGGTGCATCGCCGACTTTGGTGCTACAGCAGAATGTTTCTAACGAGGATGGCAAAGCTCGACCAGATAGTCTCGGATTGCCTATCCAGACGCAGGTGACGAATAGCCCAGGCAGGCTTGATGTTTCTGATCACCGTACACCAGTTCGGTCTCGATCTATTTCCAGCCTTCCGAGTGTACACGTGGAAAGCCCAGAGTCAAGCGGCAAGCCGGCCGGCTCGCCATTGGATGAGCCGGAGATCACCGTCGGCCAACCGACAGAGGACGACAAGCAGAAAGCGCAGCGCATCTTTGACGGCAATGAGGATTTCATCCAGAAAGAGCGGGCAGCCGCCTGGATGGGCGAGGAAGGACCTGTGCGGCAGCGCACCCTCCTTGCCTATATGGAGCTCTATGACTTTACGGAGAAGAGTGTGTTGACTGGATTACGTGAGATTTGTGACAGACTGATTCTGCGTGCAGAGACTCAGCAGATCGACCGGATCTTGGTTGCGTTTTCTGAGCGCTGGTGCGCATGCAACCCGAATCATGGCTTCAAAGCAATGGGTAAGCGCCAAACTATCAACCAACGACGTTTTCATCCGCTTTGCTAACCATTTCCAGATGTCATTCATACCATGTGCTACTCAATCATGCTCCTGAACACCGATCTTCATGTAGCAGATATTGAAAACAAGATGACACGCAGTCAGTTTATCAAAAACACCATGACTACCGTCAAGGCCGCCATTGCCGATTCAATACCCGATGCTTTTGACCGGCCGAGCATCTTGCCGGGCAGAGGCTCAATGCTCAGCCCCAACGACGGCGAATCACCAATCGCGACCGAGCAAGAGAAGAAGACTTGGCGAACTTCTTTTATCCCGCCGAGATCCGAATCGAGAATTGGTGACTATGACCAAGAGCCCGACTCTTGCGGTCCACTTGTGAAGTCTCCATTTAATGGTACGATGCGACAGTGGGAGACACAAATGGAGATCGTGCTGAAGGATATCTACAACTCGATTCGCGATGATCGGTTACCCCTTTTCGGTGGCGCCCCAGAGCCGCCGCCGCAACAGCAGCCGGGCGGATTGTTTGCAATGAACGTGCTGAGACGTACGCCCAGTGTAATTAGCAAATCGCCATCGGAATCAGCATCTACGACCAGAGGTCGTCTCGAAGGTACTGGTGGTCCTAATGGCGGCCGGTGGAGCTCCAAGAGTCGCTCGCGGCCCCGTCTTGGCACTGCTGGGTTCTCATCCAGTCGCACCAGCTTCGACGACGGCAACTCGATCTGGAGCCCTGCTGGATCATCTGCCACATGGAGTCGTTATTCTCTGGGTAGGACTCAAACATCACCATCCATGGATTCTCTGGGGTCGCACTATCTGCATGGTGACTACCAGCAGTCGATGGGTTTTGCCAGTGCTCTGTCTCAAGCCATTATCCGGGAGGATCACCAGCTCGAGCTCACTCGCTCTGTGATGAGTGAGGAGGTCAATGGTGCTGCCCTCCTTGATGACGAGTCACTAGAGCTGACTGGACCACCATGGATGAAGGAGGGCATTGTCATACACAAGCATCATCTTGATGGTATCGACAAGAAGGCTAAAGACCGGAACTGGAGTGAGGTGTTCGCTGTAATCCAAAAGGGGCAGCTCAGTCTTTTCTCCTTCTCAACCAAGTCCACTCGCCAGAAGACACGCCTGGGTCGTAAGCAAGGCGCTGGCGCTGTGGTCGGTGGAGGCAACTGGCAAGAAAACGCGACCAATTTGGGCACCTTCTCGCTTCGACAGACTCTCGCTTCTGCACTACCGCCTCCTGGCTATTCCCGAACTCGACCAAATGTGTGGGCTCTCAGCCTTCCTACAGGAGCTGTGCATCTTTTCCAAGTAGGCACGCCCGAGATCAGCAAGGAGTTCGTCCTTACCGTCAACTACTGGTCTGCGCGCCTTTCTACACATCCCCTAGTTGGTGGTATCTCCAACATCGAGTACGGATGGAGCGACGCCTGCATCAACAACGCCCTCGTGACTGCCATGAGCAACGACACCCAGAGCACCACTAGGCCTGGTTCCGCCGCTGCCGGGCGCACATCAATGCACAGCCGCAATGGCAGTCGCCAAAGCAGCCTTAGGTCCAGTTTCGAGGTGGGAGGTTCCAGCGTTCGTGCCAAGCTGCCTGGCGATCGCATCCACATCTCAGATTGGGCACCGCCAGCACAATCTATGCGGCCATCGAACTTTTCAGAAACAGAGCAGCTCGAAACTCTGGTGGCGTACGTAAAGAGTATTGAGGACGAGCTACAACAACATAACCAACTCCGATCGCCTATGCTTCTGGCATTCACACCCAGGGGCAACAATGCCGCCAAGGCCATGACAAACTGGGAGAAGAAGTCGGCCTACCTCCTCCGAGAGATCGTCAAATTCAGGACTTATGTCGACTCCCTCCAAACTGCAAACACCAGAAGAAAGGAGATATATGACGAAAGGGAGATCGCCAGGCGTGCAGCCAGAGGCGACCACGAGGACGAGACCCTGGAGGATGAAGACGACAACACCAAATTCGAAGCGTAATCCGGCTTGAGAAGAAGACTCCCATCTTTGTTCATTCGTAATTCTTGCGATGTATATTCTTTTTTCAGCGTTCCTTACGAAATAGGTTGAGACCAAGTGTCTGCCACTCTTGTACACAGGATATAGGTCCTTTCACGAAGGGGAGAAGTGTTCACAACTCTTTTGCACGTTCTTGATACCCGGATTGGCGCACGTCTATTCAATTCAGATATACTATCACATTTTTGTACGAAAAATATTCACATACGGTATACAATCCAAAAATGATCACAAACGAGAATAGAGACACAGCGCAGTGAGGGAAAATGGTCCGATCATGGTGTTCAAGGGCTGGATGTATCACACTCAGGAACACGGCAAACGCGGCCAACACACAAATAATGATTGAAAAATAATGATTGAATGATGAATTGTCACGATTTGGAGAAAAATGTTTCCATTGTGCTGCAGATTGGCTAACGTGCTGTTTTCTTATTTATGACGAGACCGTTGTGAAAAACCCGCGTGCTTGAGATTACTGTCAGAACTTGGTATTTTATCAATTTCAGTAAAATAGGAGTGTGTATGCTATTGTAGTTATTCTTATGTCTACCTACTCCGATGATCTATCCCACGATGACATTCCATCGGTATTGCTCCGGGCTGGTTCTAAAATATATCTATGAACATCCTCGATACTCAACCGCGTTAATAAACCAACTTCAGGACCTCTGCTTTGCCATCGAGAGCACCCGCTGCTGGAGCTTCTCGGAGCCGCCCCGCTTGTCGGCGTCCACGTACGCGTCCGTGTCCCCGGGCGTGGGCCAGTGCCACGAGTCGTCCTCGTCGGCGATGCGGGTCATCTTGGCGTCCAGTCGGGCGCGGACGTCGGCGGCGAGGCGCGGGCCGGCAAACGCCTCAAAGGCGCAGAGCATCTTGGCGATCATGAGCCGACCGCCGTCGCCCTTGCGCTCGGCCTCGGCATCAACGAGGTCCTTGTGGTCGAGGACCCAATCTAAGAGAGCAACCATGGCCTCGGTGTTCTCGACAAAGGCGAGCGTGCGCATGTACCCGTGCAGGTGGGCCGGGGTGACGGGGTGCAGGAAGTTGGGCAGGCCGGGCTCGTCGGAGCGGGACGACGGCATCGGGATCCGGAGCTTCTCGAACATGCGGCCGAGGGCCTGGTCGGCCGCGCGCAGCAGATTACCCGTGCGCGAGTACCCCTGCATCAGCTGGACCGGTAGGTGCGATTCCGAGTGCTGGGCATCCACGTCGACGCGAACGAATAGCGACACGGCCAGCTTCTGTACCGTCCGGCACAGGTACAAGAACACCTCCGGATCGAAGCCCACAGTCTTTTCGATGCTGCGCGTGAGCTGGAGAAACAGGTCCAACGCTTCGACATCATTGGCGACTCGCTCCTTCTTGTTGACCAGGGCGAGGTTGGGTCTTGCGAGCGCGCGACAGATAATCTGCCAAGCTGGCCGAAACGTTGCCGCCTCGGTCGTACCAGGGGCCAATCTTGCCTTGGTAAGTGCAATGGCCTGTTGCAGCTGGGCCAAATCTGCACTCGATATCTTGTCTTTGCCACGCCGGTCCGGATGCAGGCGACAAAGCAGCTGTATGTAACTCTTGAAGACCAAGAGAGGAATTCGGCGTAGGATCATGTGAAGATGGCCCTCGCTGGAAAGCATGTGGGCCACTGCATCGGCATTGATAGTGCTATCTCGCAGGTACTGTTGTCCTTCCGCAATCGAGCGAGCGTTAGATACCAGTGTCTGCAGACACATTCCTTGTGGCTTGATGCCGCGGCTCAACATGTGCCGGTAGAGCTCTTGTAGGGTGGGTGGTGTTAGTCGAGCTAGTTCATATTCGCTGTAGTTACCGTGATGGATTGGAAGTGATTCTCGCGAATCGCCAGGCAGGACATCTCTCGAGGCGTGTGATTCTGCAGCCTGTAGCTTGAGAAACATCTCGGTATAGACCGGGAGGGCGGGCTCTGCATCCGTGAAGGACATGAACGCTCTCCAGGCTTCTTGGGCATTTCGTGTGGCGCGGACCTTCATGGCCCAGACGGTGTAAAAATGGTTGTGTTCCTTCTCGTTACTCCACTCCTTGGGTGTAAGACTCCTGGTCTGTATCGTAGGCGGTTGGTTGGCAGACTCGCCACCAAGGACATCCAAAGCTCTGTCATAATCATCTCGTGGATAACCCGCCTCTGTTGAAAGGACACCGGCTTTGACGCTCCGTGACTGATCATCTTCCGGCGTCCTTTTGGCGTCATGCCCATCGAAATCCTGTCTATAGGGTGGCCAGGACTTGGCATATCTCATTGCAACACCGCGCTCAGCTGCCGACTTCTTTTGTGCCACCAGTACTTTACGAATGGCGCGGTAGCTGAGCTTGTCTATGATGAGCGGCCGCTGTAACGAGTCCGACGTGGAGAGAAGTTTTCTCTGCGCCCGCCAATTGAACTCCATGTTGCGAAGCGGCTCGAAAGACGCGGGTTGGCTAAACTCTACCAGTGCCATATTGAAGACACGGCATCTTTCGTGGTATAAATTTTGGTGCTTTTCAATATTGTGTAGATTGTTTAGATAGTCACTGGTGAGATCGGCAAGAGCTGGTATGGATCTCGGCCAGAAGGTCAACACTCGCTTCGTCAGTCGCCTCAGCAATATGCTGAATTTGGTGACACTGAGTTTTACTCTGTGGTCCGTCGGTGGCACATCCCCCGGTTCGCGTGGATCGCGTCTTGGGGGAGTCAAATACGTCTTTGCGATGTAGTCCAAGACCCTTTCCAGAGACTCTGGGGATCTAACAGGACGACCGCTAGAGAGGATATTCAGCAGGACGAAGATGGGTTTCGGCCGATCGCTTGATACAAGTCGAGAGACGCACTCGTCTCCATTCTCGCCCGACAAGATCCAAATCCAGTGATCAATATCCGCTTCGTGCCAGCCCCTTCTTTCCAGGCTATTGAGACGATCCTGCCACAAGGCGTGATCTGATTCCGCAACGATGGTGGCGAGCCCCTTGTCGTTACTCAAGTCCTGCGATCTTAACAGCTTCTGAAAGGTCATCAAAGGCAGCCGTTCACTGCTGACTTTGGCCATGGCCCTGAAGAGGGGGCCATATCGACGGTATTGCTCAGGATATTGACACCTAAGTCTTAGGGCCAGCGCACGACTTGGGATGATCTTTAAATGTGGGAAACGATGCCTTCTGGTACTGGTCAACTCGGACAAGGTCTGGGCCAATGTCGCTTGTGTGCCCCAGAGAGAACCGGCTCGCCGTGGCTTGATCAATTGTTGAGTTGTCATTGTAGGTGGAAACAGGCTCGACCGTCTCGATAGGCTCGTAGTTCGTGTTTGTAGCCGTGTCTGAAGTTATAGACCGTTCCCCGACCTAAAGGCTTCAGGCATCCGTATCAGTCGATCGTCGACACCCAGTGCCAGTTCTTCGAATCGTGGGTGGGAGCAGCAACGGCATTGTCAATTCCGTAGGGACGCGAGGGCAGGCCGAGTGCACTGCCTCCGACACTTAATGCTGGTGTTGCATTTGATTCGATCAGATGAGCAATATCGAGCTGTGGAATCAGGCTTATTCGTCCAGAGTGAGGATTCTCCTTGAAACTACCCACGACGGAGTTCATCCATGGGCGCGCGTCGCGACCTCCCAGAGGAGCACTTTAAAGTGGGGAGCCTTTCCGATAAGAAATGCTTATCGTACCTTCCCACCCACTCGGGAGTACGTACCGACACTACTCTGTATTTTTCGACCCATTTTACAGTGTACATTGATAGCAGTTAGCTGCCACTGACGTCGCTTCCCAATTCGCCAGTCGTCGTACGTTTTCAACGGTTTACAACGTCTTTCACATCTACGGTCTCGTCGGGCCAGTTCATGGCGAGGCTACAACCATGATGCGACGATCAGCACAGAAGATCACGGCCCCATTGGCGCGGCAGCTTCATACTACGAACCTGCCGACTCCCCGACCCCAGCGTTCTTTTCACCAGAGCACATACTCGGCGCTGCCCAGGAAGCGGGACTTCTTCACGTCGAATCATATGCTGGCCAGCGTCAGCACAACCGCCGAAGCCCCGATTGTCCCAGATGCCGCCGAAGATGGAAAGCAGGACCAGCGACCGTCGACCATCCCCGTAAAGCGCAAGACCTCACGGTCTTCAGCTTCCAAGAAGAACCTGCGCGCCACTTCCATGGCCAAGAAGTCTAAGAGGACCGAGACACGAAGCCCAGTCGCCGCTGGGGTGGCCGAAGATGCTGGCGATTACACACATACGATACGAGCCATCAATGTGGCTCAGTCGTTCGATATGGAAATGGTAGAGGAGTCTCTGAGGGGGCATGGCTTCGCCATTGACCCCGACAATGCAGGTTTGGACAGCAATGCAGTTGTCCATGCACGATCGTACAACAATGGCGATATTTTTGTTTTCAGCTCTGGTACGGTGGTGTCGTGGTCTGTCCCGGCAGATGCGGTTACGCAAATCGCGACCCGGCAGCTGCTCAGCGCTGCGAATATCCCACATGTGGAGGACTTGGAGTTTGAAGATTTGGATTTCGCTACAGACGATTCCCGAGATAACAGCTTCCTTAGGGAGGAGGAAGTTGTGCTCGGCACGCGGGATCAATCTCTCGAGGGCCGCCTGAATGTGACCATGGCCAAGATTGCCTTCTCCATGGGATTGGCTCGAAGCACGAAGCTGGCAGTGTTGGAAAACAAGCTGAACGAGTTTCTTGAGACGGCAAGGCCTGTCGCCCGGACGCTTGCAGGCGGTTCGGAGCTCACACAGAACCACAAGACGGTGCTCAAATATCTGGGCGAGATTCTCGGTCTCAGATCACAGCTCAATCACTACTCGGAGCTGACTGACGATCTTCCCGACATCTTCTGGGATAAAGAATCCAAGATCGAGAACTACTACAACCACATCAGCAGGATCCTCGACGTCAACCCCAGGATCCGGCAGCTCAACGCCAGAATCGACTACGCATACGAGACTGTCAGTGTCATGCGGGAGATGTCCAGCGAAAAGAGGGGCCACCGGCTCGAGTGGATCATCATTGTTCTCATTTCCGTGGAAGTCTTGTTCGAGTTGAGGAGGATATATCGCGAAGAATTTCAAGAGAATGGCGCGGACAGCAAAAAGGGCGCCGGTGTGGCCTGAGAAAAATGAACAATTAGTGTTACTACATTCAATGATACCCAACTCTTTACAACAAGACGAACCAATGAACCAATGATGTAGTGAATGCAATGCAACGTAGAAGTTCAATTTTTAGAGTGCGACTTGAAAAAAAGAAAAGAAAACAATCATGCTGATTGTTCAAGATACAATTGGATTCATGGTCTACATATAATTCACTCCTATACAATCAGAGCTGAAGCTAATGCACCCCGAGCACGAGGCTTCTCAAGCCACTTTCAATTTTATGGTTGCCCGTTTCCGTACCTGCATTCTTTTGTTGTTCTGGTCGCGGTCGAGGAATGGAAGGAACCGCCCCCCGCCTTCGTTGATTGGTCGCAACTGCGGACCCCTGCGCAATTAGCCTAGAACAAACTCAATTTTGAATTGAATTGACTTTCACCATTGTCACTTTGGTATTTGGCTCTTGAATCGTGAACCGTTGGAATGGGAGGCAAACGGTGCTTGTTTCCGGGCGCATTCCAACCATTTTAATCGAGAGAAGTGACGATTTCTCAAATCAATCTTCAACCACCACCTGGGCTTATCCATCCACGCGATTTCGTCTTGGTCTCAACCTGGGTTGGAAAGAACTACAGATATCGAGCTGTTCACCAAGGCGCCAATCCCATCGACCATGAACAGAGCGGTGCGATGGATTAGTGGTGGAAACTTGTGGGCGTCTCTCAAGTTCTTCTGGTAGTATACAGAAGATTGTGAAGAGATGGCTGCTGATCGGGATCGAGGGTTCACTCTTCGCCCGTCTACTCCAGATGGTAACCACGAGATATGGACCAAATTCGCCGACCCCCTGTTTTGCGATGAGGGAACGACGACCACTCCAGAAGGGTTGTGGCAGACGACCACCCCAGAAGAGCTCAGACAGGCAAGCCGATCGCCGCGCTTGTCGGAATTCTCTTTTGGGCTCTCACCCATTACCACGTCGCGCGCAGTGAGCCCAGCAACTCATTTGGAGACCGAGGAAGAACTATCACATGATCAATTCATCGAGACCGAGGAAGAAGTATCACTATCACAAAATCTCTTCATCGAGACTCAGGGAACCCCTACACCGAATGAAGGCTTTACAGAGGCTTTTCAGACAGAGGAGGTCCTACCAAAGTCCACCAACATCGTTGTTGAGCTTCCGAAATCCACCTTGATCCATCCACGGTCGGCGTACACCGGCTTCGTCCCGGGTGCCGCTCATGTCGACGAGCCCGATGCTGTCACTGCGCTACTCCGTGCTATTGGCAACGACACGTCGGAAGACTTCATCGAGATCGGTCTTACGGATTTCAGCATCTATCTCGACAGTGTCATATATCCGATTGAGTTGCGGCCGCTCAACCAACTCACCACCCGATCGGCGGGCGACAATTTCTTCTTTGACGGGATCCTCCACTACGGCAAGGAAGAATATTTTGTCAAGAAGATTCCGTTCCGAGAGTTACCGATTGGCAACCACTGCGATGTCTTGGAGCACTCGGTCAATGATCAAATCTGGATACGATCCTTGTACAACCGCAAGAAGGAAATCTATTACAAACTGGGAAAGCCGTCGACAGAGTACGAGAGGTACTGGACGCCGTTTCGTTGGGTTGCGGACCTGGCCAAACATGTTGTTGATTACTGCTTGCATGTTCAACAAATGAAGCTCAAGCTCAGGCTCAATGATTTCGGTTCCAATTTTGCCGCCTTTGTCAACGATAAGCATTCTCAATCAGAGGTTTTCCAGAAGTGGTATGCGATGCATGGATCCGCCGATTTCCGTTCTGCTATAGCCGCACACATTGACTTCATTTGGAAAGAAGCATTGGGCTTGCCGCACCCTGACAGAACTATCGCCACGTGGCACGAGTTCTGGCGTGAGGTCAAAAGGAACTATTATACTCCGATGAAAACCTTATCCAGGAACAGGAAGAATGCCGGATCCATCCCGAAGACTATTGTTACTCCCTACGTGTTCAATCTCTTCAGCCACATGGGCTTTGATACTATAATCGAATCAGCAACCGCAAGTCCTGATGTGCAAGCAGATCAGATTCGCCAGAGCCGGAGCGCGAGCGGAAACAAGTCGGTCATGCGTAAAGGCAAGAATGAGACCAGAAAGCGCCAGGACCTTGTCGCGAGAATCAAGACTGGCGATGTCATCTCAACCCCACCGGATGACCATGGTACGGGGACCAAGTGGAAAAGGGAGACGTCAAAGCACCATGGTGCCGACTATGTATGGTATGGCATGGTTCAAAAGGTCCACGTATCTGAGGACGGTCATAGATCTTTTGATGTGATCTGGATGTACCAGTCGAGAGACACACCTTGTGCCATTATGAAATATCCTTGGCCGAACGAGCTGTTTCTATCAGACACATGCACGTGTGAGACAGATCGTATCGATGAACAGGACGTCCTCGCTAATCATCGGGTGGCTTGGTATGGTGAGCCATCCTCAGTTACCAACGAACTCTTCGTAAGGCAGACGTATCTGGCCGCCGAGAGATGCTGGATCGCGTTATCGGATGATCATATGCTCTGCAATCACCAGAAGAAGGGCAAGCACCGGAGTTCGCAGACAAGATACAGTCCTGGCGATACGGTGCTGGTAAAACTGCCGGAATCTGCTCGCCTTGAGCCCTTTGTGATCGAGAGATTATACAAGGAGGGCGGAAAGAGATGGACCAGAGTCCGAAAACTGCCCCGACGCCATGAAGTCGACGACCGAGATACCTTTCCAGCGAACGAGCTCGTCTGCTCCGATCAGCTTGTGGAGGTCGATTCTAAGCGGATCGTCCGGCATTGCCTGATCAGGGTATTTCTCCCCAATGACGAGATTCCCTCCCCATACGATAGAGGAGGAATGGGTGACGCATTCTATATCACCACGAAGCAGCTCGGCGGTGACTCGGGGGAGATTGTTGCTCTGGACGATGAAGATCCGCTGCCATTCCGACAAGGCTTCCTTCCTGCCACCGCCATGACTACGCACAAGCTCTGTGGTCTGGATCTATTTTGTGGTGGAGGAAATTTCGGGAGGGGAATCGAGGATGGCGGCGCCGTTGAGATGAAATGGGCAAACGACATCAACCCCAATGCCATACATTCATACATGGCGAATTGTGCGCCAGATATGTGCAAGCCATACCTGGGCTCAATCGATGATCTCTTCTCCCGTGCCCTCGAAGGACATGCAGACGTACCGCGCCCGGGAGATATTGGATTCATCTCGGGCGGCTCACCTTGTCAAGGCTTCTCCCGCCTGACCAAAAGTGCTGACCAAAAGACCATGAAACAGTGGAAGAACCGGTCACTGGTGGCATCTTTTGCTTCCTTTATTGACCACTACAGGCCACAGTATGGACTCTTGGAAAATGTCGCGGCCATGATCCAAACGGGTGACAAGCGGGACGAATGTCACTTTTCCCAACTGGTCTGCTGCATTGTCGGCCTCGGCTATCAAGTCCGCGTCATATATGCCGATGCTTGGTCTTATGGAGCCCCTCAAGCCAGATCCCGCGTCTTTCTCAGCTTCGCTGCTCTCGGTGTACGAATGCCCAAAGCCCCTCAGCCGACTCATTCGCACCCGCCGGGCACCAAAATTGGCACGCTCGGCAAGATGTCAAACGAGCTACCGTTTGGGGAGAGAATCCACGCGCCAACGCCATTCGACTTCATCAGTGCTAGGGCGGCAACTCGGGACTTGCCCGACATCAAGGATGGCAAGGCGGACATCTGCGTCGGCTTTCCTGACCACCGCGTCCCCATAGGCGTCACTTCCCGTACCAGAATCCAGCTTCGCCATATACCAATGCACCCTTACGGGATGGGTTATGACCACGCTCGATACGGCTATTACGAGAATGGCCGACATGTCCCGGGCTCCATAACGGACAAGATTCGCGACAATTTCTTCCCGAAACCACACGAATATCGCCTACAGCCAGGCACCAACGGCTGGCGCCGCGTCCACCCAAACGGCTTGTTTCGCACTGTCGTGACTGCTTGTGGACCCACGGATCGCCTTGTTGGCCAGGTCAACCACTGGGACCAGCTTCGACCACTGACCGTGATGGAGGCCCGGAGAGCCCAAGGCTTCCTAGATCACGAGGTCATTACGGGCACGCCTCGCGAACGGTGGTACATTATAGGCAACAGCGTAGCAAGACAGGTTGCTCTCGCGCTGGGTCTTGCGATTCGGGAGGCTTGGTTTGGTACCTTGTTCGACGACGCCCCGGAGATTGAATTCGAGGAGACGATCGAAAACTTGCCCGAGATCATTGAAAGCTCCACGGAGACTCGGACATCGATGGAGCAAGATACGTTTGACGGAACTGGGCCATCGCGTCGATCAAGGCGGGGAATTCTATCGGATGTTAATGAAGATCCGTGTTCAACCCCGGCTACGAGCGTAGACGAGCCCATTCCTCGGCACACTATTGTCGTGGAATTGGGAAGCCGCAAGAGAGACAAAGAAGATGTTTTTTCGGGATGGGAAACTGCAAAGAGAATGCGATTTGATTCAGATTCAGCATAACACATGACGCTGGCTCGGGACGGGATTTGCATGGCGATACACTGGTTATTTCTTTGGCCGAGATACCCACCATGAGAAATGGCTGCTACTTAGAGGGACATAGTCCTGGCATTTTGCTTCAAACAGATATCATTGCTCCGCGATTTTGCGGAACATGGCATAAGATGGTTCATAGATGAATGCAACATACCTCATATATACACTGTTAAGCTTTTTGAGATTTACATCACAATACTCGGCCCTCAATTGGGTAGCACACCACATACACCAATGGAATGCAGGAGTTCTTTGGCATTTCAGAGTTTTAGTAACAAGTGCAGTCCATTTTAGGTAAATTTAAGCATATCCAATAGACGTGATCGACCAGGATTCCCCAGATTCCCAGTCGACCTTTCTCCAATGACGCCCGAATGAAGCCCGGCAGTTTTCGTAACTACCTAGGTAGCTTCAGAAGAAGCAAGTGAGTGATTCATGGGCTTTTCTAGCAAATATCTCCCACCAACCATGTAACCTGTACGTGACCGTAGAACTCTGCATCGCATTTACCCCTGAAATGAACCCAGGTTACAGCGAAGCTAAACGTGCAGTCACCTTATCGCCCAAGCCACTATCACACGTACACTGAGGTGAAAAGTTCGGACTCCTCATACCATGGTTCTCACACGAGTTCCTTTTTCACCGCCGCCACCGGGATACAATCTCCTTGACCCCAAAATGGTCACTCAGGGCTCTTCAGCACGCCCATTCGTGCATTCACGGCACAATGGCTCGATTCGATGAAAACGCCAAGCCGGCGTGCGTGATGCGATGGTCGCGCGATATAATCAATGTCTGGCATTTAGATCTTGGCCAAGATGCCAAGGAAATTGTCTCCTCGAACAAGCTTTCCTCAGAAGCTTTTCTCTTGGCCTGTGTCGTGGGTCTATAAAGCAATATGACATTCCTCAGCCCTTGGCACCAGAAGAGATCCGAGCCGAAGCAGTGCCAATCGCCGACGAGACAATCTAATATTCCAAAAGCAGTTTGTACCTAGAAATATACTGTTCATTGGAAATGTCTTTCAAACTCGCAGCTCTATTCGCCATCGCGGCCCCAGCCGTCCTGGCTGCCACGACCAACACCAACCTGCAGACGGTCTTCCCGGCGTCGTCGGGAACCACCGCGCTGGCGGCCGTCAAGACCATCGCGGCCGGTGCGACGTTTGACGGCGGCATGGTGCAGTGGGACAGGAGTCCCAGTACGTGCAACGAGCAGGCCGAGGGCGGCGACTCGGATGCCGTTTTCCTACTGCAGGATGGTGCAGTGCTGAGTAATGTGATTATTGGTAAGTCTTTACAAATATCATCTAGTCACTAAATGTGTTGACTAATTTGGGTTATAAGGACCGAACAATGGCGAAGGTGTGCACTGCTTGGGTACTTGCACCTTGAACAATGTGTGAGTAACCTTACCAATCCCCATCATATCCATTTTGGTTCAAACATCTGACACGGCTATTCCTTAGCTGGTGGACCGACGTCTGCGAAGACGCAGCGACCTTCAAGGGCACCTCCTCGTCGGGCGTATCCTACGTCAACGGCGGCGGGGCGCGCAACGCCGAGGACAAGGTGCTGCAGCACAACGGCGCGGGCACGGTGGCGGTCAAGAACTTCTGGGCGTCGTCGGTCGGCAAGGTGTACCGGTCGTGCGGCAACTGCGGGACGCAGTACGCGCGGCACAGTACTTTTGATAACATCCTCGTCAGCGGCGCCTCGGTCGTCGCCGGCGTCAACGGCAACTACGGCGACACCACGTACGTCCACGACAGCTGCGTCAAGAGCGGCAGCGCCGTCTGCTGGGAGTACCTGGGCAACGGCAGCGGCGCCGAGCCGAGCAAGACGGCGAGCGGGCCTACGGGGACGGCGTGCACGACTGCTAGTATCAAGACCAGCTGCTGAGCGTTCTTGTTACATGATATGGATGAGTTGGAGAGCATGTTATGTGTGTACACTTGTGTATAGTCCGGTGATGTAGGGAGACTGCTTCAAAACAAAACTTGGAGATACGAATTGAATGCCTCGTTAAAGTCCATAAGTGCATTTACTGGAAACAAGCTGCGGATCTGAAGACTCGTCATTCTATTTGACAGTTTCTGCTTGAGCACGAAACACGACTTTTCCTGTGAATGTATTGTAGGTAGTAAACATCTTGATCGGAAAAACAACAACAGGTCATGGGAGGCAGACTGACTAGACCGTGACTGGTTGTTCTTTCAATGAGCATGGCGGAGCACTTGCTAAATTGAGCTTATATAAATCAGTGAGATGGATCAAGGACCAGGCCCCGTCACAATTAAAGCTAGCTCATGAGAATTATACAATCGCAACAATAAGTAAGCAAAATATAGTATTAGTGCGCCATATAACACATATCCGTCTGGTCGCAACAATGAAAACAGGCGGGGGAAGCTTCAGATACGAAGTCACAAGTTTTGCACATAGTCATGCTGTTCCACAGTAACTCGGAAAAGTTCGTCGGGTTTTGACTTACAAGCTGACCATGAGCGATGTCGCTGAACTCTCTCGGGTAAGTGGCTAGCGAGCTGATCGGTATTCGGCGCCCCTCTCTGACAAGTGCTTTTCCGGAGACCCGCCGGCGTCTTTGATCGGAAGTGATTCCCGGGCTTATCGGCGTGGACAGCACACCATACGGGTTCTATAATCTTTGAGTGTCTAAAGTCTAACGATACAGCTTCTTCTCGGATATCGAAAGGATTCCTTGGAACTCGAGCTAGACACTCACAGGGCAGGAAACATACCTCTATTATCACAATGGCTTCCCCGTCGGAAACCACCAAACGGCCGTCCTTCTCCACCCTGCCCCTCGACCCCTCGGGGCCGCCGGGCAACGCGTGGGGACTGTACGGGCACAACGACAAGCTGGGCGCGCTCAACATGCTGACGCCGGCCGTGGTCGCGGCGGCGGCGCGGGACGAGATCCGGACCGGCGAGCGCGTGTCGCTCGACTGGTCGCTGGACAAGCCGTCGCACCCCAGCTTCGACCGGCCGCCGTTCGGCTGGGCCATGACCAACCGGAGGCACCCGAACGGCGACCTGAGGACGGTTAATGACGATCACTTGAATTTCAACACCCAGTGCAGCTCCCAGTGGGACGGTTTTAGACATTATGGTGCGTTTCTTCAAAACATGAAGAGGGTTCCTTCGGCGGTGGGAGACTGATCGTGAAAATAGGATACCAAAAAGCGAAAAAGTACTACGGCGGGCACACGCAGGCCGAGCTGTCCGACCCGTCCGTCATCGGAATCGACGCGTGGGTCGAGAAGGGCGGCATCGTGAGCCGCGGCGTGCTGCTCGACTACGGCGCCTTCTGCGCGCGGCACGCGCTGCCGCTGTCGCCGCTGACCTCGTCGTCGATCCCGCTCGCGCACCTGCGCCAGATGGCCGCCGAGTCCGACGTGCGGCCCCGCGACGGCGACGTCCTGCTGATCCGCTCCGGGTTCACGGCGGCGTACGAGGCGCTCAGCCTCGCCGAGCAGAGGGCCGTGCCGCAGCGCCCGGCCCCGGATTTCCTCGGCGTCGAGCCCACCACCGACGTCCTGCGGTGGATCTGGGAGTCGGGCTTCGTGGCGGTCGCCGGCGACATGCCGAGCTTTGAGCGGGCACCCATCCAAGGCCCGCACACGGCCGTCGGTCTGGCGTGGAAGGGTGAAAGCTGGGAGGAGGAGATGCAGGGCGGCGGTCTGCTGCACCAGTGGCTGCTGGGCGGCTGGGGCCTGCCGATCGGGGAGATGTTTGATCTCGAGGCGCTGGCTAAGAAATGCGAGGAGCTGGGAAGGTGGACCTTCTTCATCAGTTCTGTTCCGCTAAAGGTATGTTGCCGTATAACACGAAGAGCACATTCCGAGTTGCTAATTAATTCCAGGTCCCTGGTGGCGTGGCTAGTCCACCCAACGCAGTTGCTATTTTCTAGGTAAATCATGTAACATGTCTGTTTCCTAGCGAGCTTCTCGAAAGTAGAAATATTTGTATAATTCTTTCATCTTTTAATGTAAAAGATTATAAAATCTTACCATTCACGGATTTCTCTGCCAGGCCCTATGAACCCAGGACTAACCCAAGCCGAGGCGTCTTTGGACAACCTGCGAACCTCTTCCTCGTCAATCTCAATACCAAGGCCGGGGCCTTGGAGAATGTTAATGTAGCCCTTATCCACCTTCCAGACCTCGGGGTTCGTGTGGTAGCTCGTCAGATCCTGCCCGGTGCTGTTGTAGTGGATGCCGAGGCTCATCTCCTGGATGGCAAAGTTGGGGCACGTGAGGTCGACCTGGACGCACGCAGCCAGGGCGATGGGGCCCAGGGGGCAGTGCGGCGCGAGGGCGACGTCGTAGGCCTCGGCCATGGCCGCGATCCGGCGCAGCTCCGAGATGCCGCCGACGTGGCAGACGTCGGGCTGCAGCACGTCGACGACGCCGCGCTCGAGGAACGGCCGCACGTCCCACCGGCTGTGCAGCCGCTCGCCCAGCGCGATAGGGATGCTCGTCAGCTTGGACAGCGTCTCGATCCCGCCGATGTGCTCCGACAGCAGCGGCTCCTCGATGAACATGGGGCTGTGCGGCTCCAGCTTCTTGGCCAGCTGCTTGGCCATGGGCAGGTGCACGCGGCCGTGGAAGTCGACGCCGGCGTCCATGCCGAGCGCCCTGACGGCCTTGACCCGCTCGACGCAGTCGTCGAGTGCGGATGGCGAGTCCAGCCAGCCCAAGTCCTCGGTGCCGTTCATTTTGACAGACAGGAAGCCTTGTTCTTGCCGAGCCTTACTGGGAAACATTCAGCACATTGAAACAAGGGTTATAATATGTATGCGTGTTGGAGGATGAACTCACGCTTGCACTTCGACATCGCCCGGTCTGTCCCCGCCGATCCAGGCATAGACCTTGAGCTTATCTCTGACTTTTCCGCCGAGCAATTGATAGATGGGAACTCCCAGTTTTCGTGCTGGCAATAGTTGTCAGTCATGTTCCAACCAGAATCAGGTATCAGTCTCACCTTTGAGATCCCAAAGAGCGATATCGATACCCGATAGGGCACTCATGAAGACCGGCCCTCCGCGATAGAATGTTGTCCGCCATGACATTTGCCAAATGTGCTCGATATCACTATAGATGATTCAGTCAGTGTTATATTACATGTACGTTCCAACACAAAGAAGTGTTCCTCGTGATGAAAGACGACACGGTACATACTCGGCTTCGAAGCCTCCATAGCGCTCAAACCAGGCATCGAGGCATCCCTCGACTGCTTGCGTGTGGCCTTCCAGCGAGGCCTCGCCCCATCCCACGTTTCCATTCTCGTCCGTGATCTTGACAAACAACCAACGAGGTGGTACGCGGAAATACTCCATGGAAGCAATTTTTCCCATCTTGGTGAATTTTGAATGATTATAATGCTAGTGACTGGTTGACTTGACTTGGCGTTTAACGATATGAGTATAATTATACCGGAAAAGGCTGTTGATGATGATATTCGAGCAGTCGTCGTCGTTATATCGGATCAAGCAACGAAGACTAGCTCTCGACACTTTGGTGCATCTCTAGCATCTACAGGCGAGTGGATTCCGTACACTAATACCCCGCGGGGGTGATGCATCATAGTGCGTGGGGGGATTCGGAAACCTCTCGGATCGGAGCTCTCATCGGGGGCCCTCATTTTTGAGAGTGACCGGCTCGCCCAATCGGAAATCCTCGAGGTGGGAATTCTGGAAAATATCTGAATCAGGCCACTGATGAAGCATATCCGAAACTTGCTTTGTAGTTCTGGGATTTGACTGTCTGCAGTTCTGGGTTTTAGCTGATGATAATTCAGAGCTTGCTGGCCCCCTAGAAGTGGTCCGATCCAGCGGGCTCCATTTACTTACAGAGGACTGAGGGGTTCTCGGGGTATAGCCGGCCGAAACCACTCACGTGCCGACCGAATAGACCCCGGCACCGTGTTCGCAGTGGCTTGCAATCACGAAATCTCGAGAGGCGAGGAGGTAAAATCTGTTCTTGGGAATCTTTCTTGAAAAGTTCATCTTTTGATTGTAAATATCCATATCCGGCCATCTCGTAGCAACCATCAGTTCTTGTATACCAAGTACAGACCAGACATAATGGCACCCGTATCAAGCCCGCCCGCGGGCGTCTACGTCCCGGTCCCGACCTTCTTCGCGCCGGCGCCCGGAGCGCTGCAGCCCAAGGTCGACGTCGAGACGCAGACCGCGCACGGCGTGTTCCTGGCCAAGGCGGGCATCCGGGGCCTGGTGCTGCTGGGCTCGACGGGCGAGGCCATCCACCTGTCGCGGGCCGAGCGCAGAGACCTGGTCGCGGGCGTCAAGAGGGGCCTCGAGGCCGAGGGCTTCCAAGACTACCCCATCATGGCCGGCGTGCTGACCAACGGCGTCGACGAGACCCTCGAGTGGCTGCGCGACTACCACGAGGCCGGCGCCCAGTGGGGCCTCGTGCTCGTCCCGGGCTACTTTGGCACCGCCGCCAACCAGGAGAACATCAAGGAGTGGTATACCCTGATTGCGGACAACAGCCCGATTCCCATCTTAATGTAGGGCTCTGTAAACCTTTCAATATTGGAAATCTTGACTGACCTAAATAGATACAACTACCCTGGCGTCACGAATAATGTTGCAGTCGCCCCCGAGACATATACGGTACTGGCACAACATCCCAACATTGTTGGATGCAAGATGTGAGTTTAAAAGGATGACTATCAGCAAAGCATCAACAGCTAATCATCATTTCAAGGTCCCACGGAAACGTGTCGCACCACGTGCAGGTCGCCCTGGACCCCGAGATCGACCACGCCAAGTTCAAGGTGTACAGCGGCTTCGGGCAGCAGCTGGGGCCCATCGTGCACTTTGGCGCGGCCGGCGTCATCGACGGCATGGCGGCCTGGTACCCCAAGACGGTGGTCCGGCTCATGGACCTGGCCGAGAGGCGGCCCGTCGACCAGGCCGCCCTCGACGAGGCCCAGCGCCTGCAGTTCGCCGTCAGCCGCGCCCAGGAGTTCATCGGCAAGTTCGGCATCCTCGGCATCAAGGAGGCCGTCCACCGCGTCGCCGGCTTCGGAGACCCCAGCGTCGCGCGTCTGCCGCTCAAGGGCAGGCTGCCCGATGCCGAGTGGGCCAAGTGGCATCCGGTTTTGTTGGCTGGAGTGGAAAAGTTGGAGGCATCGCTATAAAAAGCTAGATCCAGATGGGTATCCTATGCGAAATTGACACTTGGATGAGCCGGTGAATCATGAGAACCGTCACACAAGACGAACAAAGTTGGAAGACCGAGTATGCGATTTATAAAATCATTATTTATACCAACAAATCGAGATCGCTTTCAGATTGAACCCATACACAACCAAGTACCTAGTCTACTCGCTGATTCGTCTGTACCCAAAGAAAGTATCGAACATGCGATCTTTCTGGCCGGGCGTGAACTCGTAGGTGCTTCAGAAAGAGGTTAGCAAATGGCAATTCCGAAGATTATGGGCCATGAACAAAGCTTAAATGAAAAGGAACATACCAGCTATCGTTTGTATACGACATGAAGTTATGAATCGGGTCCAGGCCGGGCACATCGGGGCAAGTATCTGAAGACACTGGACAATCATAGACCAGCGCGGTAGCCGGGGTGTCAGCGACAAAATCGCCAGGCTCGTTACAGCCTCCTGCAAAGGTGTGATTCAGGCCGAACCAGTGACCCGTCTCGTGGATCGCGACGTGTCCGTAGTAGTACCCGTCGAGCGTCGCATTGTCGGCCGGGATCCCGGGCATCGACAGTGCGCTGATCTCGCACAGGTCGGTGTAGAAGGCCTCGTCGCCCTCTTGGGGCAGCGCTCCTCCGACCGTCGTGGGAAACGTGCAGTATCCCGACGCGCCGGGCGACCACGGCGCGAAGAAGTACAGGTTCAGCGCGTCGTATCCGCCCTTGCGCGTAGCATTGAAAAAGGCCTTCTGCTCCTCGGGGTAGTTGTTCCAGTCTGTGCCGTTGTACACGAGCCAGCCAGCGCCGGCCAGGTCGTCGACGATGCGCTCCGTAGACGCCAGAGACAGCGTAATGTTGTAGTCGGCATAAGTTTTGCTGAGGATATCCCACTGGGCGGCGATGATATCGTCTGTCACAAGATCCGCGTAGTCTGTTATGCTGGTAATGTGGAAGTGCACATCAACAGCTATCTCAGAGGGAACCGCACTGGCTTGCTGCTGGCGATCAGCGGTGATGCGCGAGAAAGAAAATGGCTGCGCGATGCCTTGTTCGTCATCGACTAAGCATCGCGCCCGAGTCGCTACGACTTGGCCAACGCGGGCGAGGATGGCGGCGAGTGCGAACGACTTCATCGCGAAAAGCCCAAGGATCAAGGACGACGTCTTCAGAGTTGCTCATCGCTTTTCGAATTGGCTGGTGCCATGAATCCTTTACTTATACTCGTGTTCATCGTGCCAAGACATTGCTGTTCGTTTAGATCATAGTCGTATTTGGGTGTTTAGCGAGGACAGCCCCTTGTCGGTTGTATTGAATACACTCCACTTACCTCGTATTTCTATGATGTCTGCTCAATATGGCAGGTCGACTAGGGTCGAAGATTTTTTTGGAGTTGCATGGTACCAAGTCATAAATACGGCATTGTTGCCGATATATTTTAGCTGCTACCACACCGGGATAAGATGGTTCTGAGCATCAAACTCATTCTCAATGCCTGAAGTTGCATGACACCGACTTCTTCATACGAACCATTAGATATACGATATCGTGTGGTCTGCTCTTCATGGAGTCAATTGGCTTTGCATCGTGAAGTCGAATTCCGCCAATCAAGTGGGCTGTCGGGGATCACTACTGTAAGCAGGAACAACCATGGTATATCTTCGTCGCTGAACCTGGCTCAACATCGCACACCTTCACCAAGAGTGGAAGACACGTCAAATTGCCAAGAAATCGGATTGATTGATTCAGAGGTACTAGCTGCAACACAGCTAACCTCTATGCATCAATAAAGCTTTTGTATCAAATCCATGAACCAAGCGCGATCCCTTTACAGCTGGCCAGAGGACTTGATGCTGATGGTACCATCGGTCTTACCAGAGCTGTTGAGGGACTTGGACTCCATCTTCTTGATGATCTCCTGGCCGCTGACAACCTCACCAAAGACGACGTGCTTGCCGTCGAGGTGGGGAGTGGGCACAAAGGTGATGAAGAACTGAGAGCCGTTGGTGTTCTTGCCGGCGTTGGCCATGCTCAACAGGTTGGGCTTGGTGTGCTTGTGGTTGAAGTTCTCGTCCTCGAACTTCTCGCCGTAGATGGACTTGCCACCGGTGCCCTGGTGCGTACAGTTAGTACCAAAATCGGTCATGCTTCTTGGAAGCATTGCTCCATGGGGACTGAACATACGTTACCGCGGGTAAAGTCACCACCCTGGGCCATGAACTGTCCAATGACACGGTGGAAGTTGCTTCCAGCATAGCCGAAGCCCTTCTCGCCGGTGCAGAGAGCTCTGAAGTTCTCGCTCGTCTTGGGGGTGTCGTCGTACAGCTCGAAGACGAGGCGGCCCCAGTCCTCCTGAGATCCCGAAGCTTCATCGATGGTCAGTGGCAGCAGATTACGACGAGGAGCAGACAAAGACTTACGGCTCTTGTAGGCGACGTCGAAGTATGTTTGAACCTGTGGAATCATGCTACGTCAGCGAACAGCTCTGACTGCTAGGCCTCATTGAGGAGCACCGTGAGCGCCATGGGCAGCAAATCTTCACTCACCATTGTGACGATGTGATTCTGTTGCAAACTGTGTGGTTTGTTTGTGTGTAGAGAGGTTGGAATGTTGTTGTAATGGAGAAATCAAGTTGGAAAGATCCGGACGATGGGAAAACGAAGACAACTTGTGAGACAGGAATGGCCCCGCTATTATGACAAATGCCCCACTACAGCTTGAAGCTCACAGCACAGCACCTAAATAGCAGGCAGGCACAGCTAGCTAGCCAACTGACTAACCGGTACCTAGCCTACAAAGGTTCCTTCTTGCTGTACCTTTTCCCTCTGCCAGCAAGCTTAGGGTTTCTATTATCCTATGAAAGTCATGCGTCGAGGCTTCACCTGTGCCTTGGCCCACAAGTCGGTGAATAGATCGTCTCGATTCCCGAGGTCTGGATTGGGCAGGATCCATGGCGCATCATGCAGGTCAGAAACATTTGCTGTGAGGCGCGAGCTTTTTGACATCATCTCGCCCCGCGCGGGGTATTCCGTCCTCTCTGCTTGTGTTGCTTAAGGGGCACTGAGGGGTAGCAAGGGAGCAGAGGGAGGAAGCTTAGGGCTGCAGGCGGCCCCGCGGCGCGGGTCTCGCGGGAGGCAATTCAGGTCAATCAGGTCTGGCGGAAGGCGACTTTTCCAGATCCTTCCATGGAAAGAGTGCAAGAATGCAAACCGTGGCAGGACCAACCAGAGATGATTTTGCAAGCACGTCTTGACGGCTGAGCAGGAACGTGTAACAAGTCATCCGCCTGCAGCTTCCGATTGGAAGTTGTGGTTGCTGAGGGAAGGCGGGGTTAAACTACAAACTACATGTGGAATACCTGTGCAAGGTAAGATGATGAGTTGGCGAACAACAAGGCCAGTAATGTCCCTGTGAGGCTTTCCAGGGAACGAGAACAAATCTCGACTCTCCCAGTATAGCGAGTCAATTGGTCTATCAGTTGAAGAAGTGTTGAACTATTTTCCTCGTCGAGTTGATTCACAAGGTGACCGTGGAGTCTGGGGAGGTGAATTCATGGACGGAATCTTGCAGGTCAGCGAGGACTTACTCTGTACAGCTGAGGTAACCTTGGGCCCCTCAAGATTCTGCAATCGAAGACTTTCAAAGATGTAAAGTTTGACATTTGGGAAAATATTGTACACATCATATAGGTGGCATTACACTTTGAGCATTCGAAAACATTGCCCATCAGCCATTGCGGATGGAATCGGACGGACGCTCTACATAGTGAAGCAAAGCACTATGTACGAAGTACAATACCTAATATGCGTTACCGGTTCTCTAGTGACATCGACCCCGCAGCTCCAGGTCAAAGACATCATGACCTTAATCTACTCTGTGGCGTTGGAAGCAATCACAATTTCTCTTGAACTATGCCCAACACATTCAGGTGCCAATTTCAGGCAATCTGAAGACTTAAGTCTTGAGAAAACATTTCAAATTCATTCGTATCGAAATCACATAATAAAATGATGAAACTGTCTATTACTTGAAATCAGGTCCCGGCCCATTGCCCATCATCAGCGGTCGTGGCCCTGAAACGGCGAGAGATGGCCAGAACCAGACGGGTAATGGGCCTGGCTATGCTGTGGATCGTGTCGAGCGGGGGCTTCATACCCTCCCGATCCCGCCCCCTCCCCGCCGCGTCCAGCCCACTCCGGATGCGGACCTGGCTGAGAGAAGCCACGGTCATCGCGATATCCTTCACCCCGAGGTTCGTCTGGGCGGATCGATGGCGGATGGTATCCTGATTGCTGCGGACCCATTCCCCGAGGAGGCTCCCGGTAGTGATGTTGCTCTGGAGGCGGTCTCTGGCTGGAGTAGTCGTAGCCGTAGCCAGGATAGTTCTGCTGCGGGGGATACGAACGTGGCGGCTCTCTTTGGTCGTACCATGGCTCCCGGTACTGTCCGGCCCTTGGCGGTTCGGGTCCTCGCGGGTGCTGCGCCGGATCAGAGACAGCGAGCCGGGTTGTGAGGGCATTGGGCATTCTGGGTGCACCGAACGCATCGAACCGCCAGAGATTCTCGCGCGCGCGGCGGGCATAGTCGGCGCCGTAGACTTGCTTGAGATATGCTAGGAAGCTCTTGTAAACATCGGCAACAGTATCGAAGCTCTTCCTGCCTAGTATCACGGGGTGGCCATGGTCCACTTCGCTGAAGAGGTCGTCTGTCTCAGAGGCGTCCAGCTCTGCCAAGGCGACGGCGGACTGGAAGGCATTCCGTATCTGCCGGCCGTTCCAGCGGCCTTGCTCATTGTTATCAAAGTAGTCGAGGGCAAACTCGGTGAGCTCAGACACCTTGACTTCAATGGACCTCCCATTCTTGGCGTATCGCGCCTGTATCCTCTCCCAGTTCTTCTCGAAGATCTTGCGAGTCGATTCTCGGTTCAGTGGTGGGTAATAGAGACTGATGTGGATTCGTGAAGTGAAGGCTTCGTCGAAGACGCCGACTCGATTCGTTGTGAGAAAGAGGACGCCGGAGTAGTACTCCATCATCCGCAGGAAGACTGGACCCTCATTAACTACAAGTACATGGATGCTTGCCGAGATGACAAACCTGCGACGAGGCTGTTCCTCGCGAAGTCCTCTCTGGTCCTCTCTCCCAGAAAGACATCGGCTTCATCGATCAGTAGAATAGAGTTCCATCGGCTTGCCAAGTTGAAGTTATCGTCGAGGGTGTCTTCAACCTCTTTTGCAGTGGTGCCCAGGTCGCCTGTGTGTTCTGAGTCAGTTCCATGTTGCAAATGCTGGAGTCTCAAGATGTCATACCGCTCGTGATTTGGAACAATGGTCTGCGAAACAAATCGGCAATGCATTCTACCAGCCATAAGTTAGCGATACTGCTATGGTCCTGTCACAAGATCGTCATTTTACCTGCGGTTGAGGTTTTCCCCACACCAGGTACACCGTGCAAAAGCATGATCAGGCCTCGACCTGAAGAACGATTAGTGTAAGGCAGGCAAATACAAGGACTTGTAACGTGCCTTTTCCACGAACAAAATCTGCCGAATCAACATTTCCCGCTGATAATGTCTTGTCCCGAAAATGTTGTCTGATCATGGACTTCACCAAGCTGCCATGACCCTCAGGAAGGACAAGTTGGTCAAAGCCTTCTCCTTCGCCGAGGACCTCGACGCGGGAAAGGTATGTCATGTCCAATTTATCTTTGAAAAGGTTAAGTTGTTAGGAATGAAGCTCATTATGCGGGTAGACAAGAGGTGAGT
Organism: Pestalotiopsis sp. JCM 9685; assembly: GCA_001599175.1. NCBI lineage: Eukaryota > Fungi > Ascomycota > Sordariomycetes > Amphisphaeriales > Sporocadaceae > Pestalotiopsis > Pestalotiopsis sp. JCM 9685. The sequence continues at coordinate 6,907,884 of BCGF01000001.1, read as the reverse complement.
GGATACGTACACCACTTTCGACTGCGCAGAGCGAAACCAAGTACACAGTAAGACATGACCAGCAGGTCGTCATCAGTCAAGGCGTTTCCTTTACTGACATCCTTCAACCGACGTGGTATCAACGTTACAGATACCGACGGCGAGGCGTTGGCGCCTATCAGTGACCCGATATACTCTTGGGCTCTTCGCTCCCCGAGGTATTCCTCATGATGAGTCGTCTCGTTACGGCAACATTCTTTGACACATTGCGTAGTCTTCGGCTTATCATGTTTGCGTATCCCTAGCTTGTGAGAAGGCTCTTCGTCCTCGGATTCGGAAGATGAATCATCGTTCAGATAGTCATCGAAGCCGTCCATAGTGGACTTGAGCTCAGGATCCCACCCAGGATGGCGGCTGATCGCTTCGTCGAAGTCAATAACCACTTGGCTGTCAATTTCCTCTCGCGTCCCTATACTGGGGCCGGTATAATGCATGTGCTTTATAGCGGCTAGCTCTAGGAACATTCTCCCTCTTTCAACGAGCTTTTCTCGCAAACTCATGTCCTTTGCATATCGGAAAGGATAGATGGGGAGCGAGACCACCTCTTTTTGGCCATCAAATCTGGAGATATGAAAAGAGCTCCGCACGGGTCCAACGAAAATCCCATCGAAGTCCACGTGGACGCAATCGATATAGATTGGATTATCCGCGTACTCGGCTTTGCTCGAGTCTTGCCAAAACTTTGTCTCATTCTCGCTAGGCCTTTTTACCCGATGTCGGGTGGTCCTGACTCGAAGAACTCGAAATGCCTGTTTCTGTTCTGGTGCAATCACGGAATCCCCAGGATTAAACAGCAAGGGAAGGTCTTGAAAAGCCACACTTTTGCACAGAGGGCTTTCAACAAACTGCTTCCTCTTCCGGACGTGACTGTCAATGAATGAAAGAAGACACATCACCTCTTGGAGTGCAGCCGAGGCGACGTCTTTGCCGGTATCATCATTAATGTCGTCTGGTTCATTCTCGGTGGTCGACGGTGATTTGTCTGCAAATTGTAAAACGGATTAAACCTGGAGACATAATACGATTGACCAGAAGATTACCTTTTATGATTTTCTCTTGCTGTGTCACCCAGTCTTGAAAGTCTTGCTCGTAGTAAAGCAAAGACAAGAAGGGTCTAAACATCAGAAAGGATCCCGACAGCTGTTCTTCTTGAAATTCCGAGAAGACCTTGGCGATGGCTGGTGAGTTGATCCGGATTCGTTCTGGTAATTGAGCTTCGCCATCTGAAACAGCCGTCTTTGTTCGTTCTTGTTGGGTTTCGGCGCTCGGCTTGTCAGAGTTCGCAGATGCAGTCTTGTGGGCCAGAATCTTTGTTCTGCGGCGTGTCTTGCTGTCAGTTTTCAAGACTATGCGTGGCTCTCCTTCAAGATAGTCGATGGCATGAAACTTTGACTTTCGAAACAGTCCGAGATTTTCACCGGCCGCCTGGAATGCCTCCCATTCGATCCGGTTCAGACTCGGTATGCACAGAGTTGAGTCGCTTGCCAATGTTACAAGTGATGGTCCTGATGGTTCTCCGTCTTCTTCAGAAGAAGCTGACTCGGATTCGTCCCAGTTTGGAAGCACCGATCTGCCGCCAGAAGGCATGGGTCTGGCACTTGCCGCCGGTATAGGTGGCGCCATCATTGGACGAGAACCACCTTTGGACTGTTGAAGGAATTCGTGGACAGAATTCATAGCTTCTTTGAGGTGTGTGACTTCGATAATTGCTTCGGATTCTCCATCCACGCTTTTTGGACCATGGTGTGCTCTTGCCAGGGCTATAGCCATTCGAAAACAATTGTTCATTTCATGGCCGTTCCAGTCGACTTGTGTTTCCGCGGATTGTAGGAATTCCTTCGCACTGCGACTCAAGTGGAGTCCCGTATAGACTTTCTGGAATTTTCTTTCTAGAGCTATCCAGATATCGTGCCGTTTTTGATCATTGAGATTCGGCAGGTGAACCTTGAGCTCAATGTGTGGAAGTAGCATAGAACTCAAAGAGTCGGATGTGAGGAAGAGTATACCCTTGTTTTGCTGTAGCGCGGCGGCAAATGCTGGTGGACATCAGACTCATTCCGGTAGTTCGAGGTTGAACATTCCACTTACAGATGGGGCTCAAATTCCTGAAAAGGGAATCTTCAATGTGATCAATCACCAAGAATGCATTCCATTTCAGTAGAAAGGGCGACCACGTCTCCATATGTTCTTCCATAACGCTACGGTATGGGTCCATGTCCCTATGGCTGAATGTCACCAATGGCCGTTTGGTCTTCGTCGCAATGTAGTCTTGGACAGTCAGCTTTGGACCCGGTAAGCTCAGATGGATATCTTCATACCGACTGTATAAGTTTTCCCAACACCGGACGATCCTGTGAGTTGTCGAGTTTAGTTTTATCCTTCAATCTGTATGTGAAAAGGCGCGTAGGCAGGCATGCGACGCACCAGTCAGTAGTATGGCCAGTCCATGGTCATTCTTCGAGGCATGTGCCGCACCGGTCGAGTTCACCGAGTCGACAAGGCTGACAATTGATGCAAGGCTATGCTTGCTGATGAAGGGGAGCGGACAGTCTTCTATGAGATCCAAAGGCTGGACATTTTCGATATTGATGATAGCTCAATCGATGTTAGTCGCTGATAATGCTGGATATGATGATTCTGACTCACCCCATCTGTTCTCCGGTATTCTGAATGCGCCCAAGCATGGCGATATGACGGCAAGCTGATCTTTTGTCAATGAATCCCGACTATGGGTTTTGGGGTCGAAAAGGCTTGCGATCCCGCGACTCTTCCGCAAAGCCTCGATTGGCGAGAATCATTCGAAGGACCAATCGTGTTTCGGATACCACTCTACCAGGGCCGTTCCTCCTACAAGGATACGCCCAGTGAACTGTGGTCTGCAATTAGCATGCCTCTCGTGTCGTACTTGAGAAAATTGCCTCACAGCCTGCCTAGATCGATCCAAAGTTTCTCCATCGTGGCACAGGTACCTTGAGCCCCCATAAAGGAGGTCGCAAATCTTTGATCCTCGATTTTCGAACCGTTGCCTTGTTTCTCCAGAGTCGTGAGCATCGAAGATTTCAGCAGGAATGATGGGTAGGTCTGTAACAAGCACCTCACCATCGAACCGTTCAACATTGACAGCACCTGATATGCAGCCTAATCGGTCCAAGGGCAGGTCGGACTGGATGAGCCACCAATCGATCATCCAAACTGGCAGGGAGTTCTGAGGTGGCTTCGGGATTACCTTCTTGGACCCCTCAATCACACATCCCACCCATTGCCCATTCAGCTGCATGTACGCCAATGAACCAGGTTTCATCAAGATCCATACGTCCTGAAACCTGACAGTCGGCTCAGAACTTGAGAGCCGTCTTTTGGCAGGGAGATAATGCTTCTCCAACAATGGGCGAATAAAATCGAGAAGCACTCTAAGGTTTTCCATTCCGACGGATGGGGTCTCTGGCTGTAAGCGACTCTCAAAATCATGCATGTGATGCATCAGACACGCGAAGGGCTCGTGTATGACTATGATTGACCCCGTTAAAATTTGACTTCATTTGTACTCATTAGCGCGAATCAGAAGCTTGATTTAGGGGCATCATTCCTACCCCGGATAGTACTGGATCACATCTTTGATGATTGTGGCCAATTTCTCTGACCGTATGATCAGATGTCGTCCCCTAACGTGGGCGTCTCGCACGTCACTCGCTGTGTATGACAGCTCCTCGTTTTTTGGAACCGCCGCCGCATCAGCATGGCTTGCATTACTGACGATGGTAACCAGTTCAATGGCCGGAGGAGGGTCATCGTTGCAGTCAGCCTCGATATCAACCGACGATTCGGGCGGCGAACGGAGCAGGTATGGTTCGTCCGGTAAGGCTGCCCTTGGAATCTGCGGGGCCGAGTATTTCGTGGTGTACTTTATTTTGGCGGCCGAGGAGGACGCCATTGCTCAACATGTTATTCCAAGGTAGCAAGTTGGTGTCAGAAGCCGATAAGAAATAAGAAGAGCTCAACTTATGGTTTCTGGCTAAGAATAAGAGATATACCCCAGCTTACCTCCTCACTCACATATTGTTCGATTAGTATCGGCTGTATGCATGCAATACGAATGGGCGCTGCTTGGCAGCCCAATCATGGAATGCCACACTGCAGTAGTGTACACACCCTGTGTACTCTCTGCAAGGATCAGAGGCAGGCTGCGTGTTACGTCGGGTTGTCGGCTGGCAGTATTCATCGGGCTGCGCACGACTCCTACCCTACAGCACTCATCCACCCCTCAATTGAAGGTTCCAACGGATGGCAGGCTCAATGATGATTTATCACATACAATGGACTTCAAAGTTGAAGATCAAATCTTTTTTGACGTTTCAAGAGCACATGCGAGAACCAAAATCGGGCATTCAATGGAGTCGTCTGCGACCAACAGTCTGGCTGAGTAGCCGAACGATCAATCTGAGCACATCCGTTTACTGAGGTATCGAGTCCTAGCCTTTCAGCAATCTGTTGCTACTAACCTTAGGTGTGGGCCAGTTGTCTTTCTCAGCCGAACAGGTGACAGAAATGAAATGGAGGTGATGGGTGCATCAGAGTCTTTGACTCATACCACAATTACCTTGACATCAAACTCCCAGGTCCTCAAATCAAAGGAATTCGCGGAGTTACTGAGTGCTTTCAAAGAGAAGTACCCCAACGAGCCGAAAGGACGAGTTCAAAAGGGCTTCAGCATCCGATCCAAAACGACATGGGAAGAGGTGTTGAGAACTTTGAATGATTCGGTCGCGGCCTACGCAACAGGAGGTGGGACCCGGGGCGCATTAAATAAGGCGAAGGAAGTCATCCAAGATAAAGCAGACACTGTCCAGCGGGTGTCTAGACTGGTACCAGATGTCGACTATGCGAAGCCCATTGTTGGAACTCTGACATTCCTGCTTGATGTATGTTCGAATCAAGCATTCAGATATTGAGAAAATCCATTTACTGACAATTCAAGGCCTTCCAGCAAACATGCAAAGTCCGCGAGGACGTCAAGGAGGGGATCGAGAAGCTTAGGAAGCATTTTGGCGCTGTTGAAACGTACATCGAGATGTACTCCACCAAAATAAAAGTCGTTGAAGCAAGCACAACACTCTACATCACCATTCTCAAAGCGATAGAAGACGTGATTGGATACTACACGCGACACATGGGTAAGCGATTGTCCTCAGAAAATGTCTTTATTCTCTGATGTGGGGTTTCCACTAACGTTCATTGAAGCTGAGAAAGCCATTAGGGCATTGTGGAACGGTAAAAATTATGAAAAGTCATTATTGGAGAGCTTGGAGAAAATAAGTAAAGATGGCAGAGAGCTCGTTGACGAGGCTGACATTGCGCATAAGCAAATGACGAACAAGATGGCTGAGGATGTCGAGGCAGGTAGGTGCTTCCGAGTGCTGATAAGTGCCGTATATATACTGACGCGCCACAAGTGTCGAAGAACACAGAAGAAGTACTACTATCTATAGCTGGTGCGAACCTTTTTATGAGAAGCTTGCTCAGCGACCACATCAAGGCCATGGAGGCAAAGCACGAGCAGGTGGAACAATATTTGCAGCGCGAAATTGACCAACGGGATGGTAAGAATCAATCAAGAACCATCCAGTTTCAGAAGTTCTAACAGATCACAGGTGAAAGAGCGATGTGGCAACAGTTGTATTTCCGGGCTGTCACTCCAGAGACATCACCTGCGCCCAGATCCATTGTTTCCCAAGAGGATATCCTAGCATTTCTCGATCTGAGGGATATGGATAAAACTGACATCGAATACATCTTGAATCAGCACGAACTCATAATCGCTGGAGGGCACGGCCGAACCGAGCAGATTATGAAATCAGCGCAACTCAGAAGTTGGCTCGTACAGGCCGAGTCAAGGGAGCTCTTGATTCATGGAAATGCCAAACCCGAGCCCATATCACCTATTTCGTTCTTCAATGCGATGCTGGTGAAGAACCTACGCGAGGTGAACCAGTTCAAGTCGCTGGTGTTCTTTTGTGGCATGCACTCATACGAAAATTTCGGAGGGGCTAGGACGCTAATCATGAGCCTGCTCACGCAGCTGCTACAACAGCAGCAATTCGACCTCAGCTTCATTGACCATGGATTGGCCAGCTCGTTGGATGCCGGGAGCATAGACGCCTTTCGTCACGTCTTCGGACAGCTTCTCCGACAAGTGAAGATTACCGAGACGGTGTTTTGCATCATTGATGGGATAAACTTCTACGAGTGCTACGGAGAGGACTTGCTGCAGGAGACGGCGGACGTTCTTTGCTTCCTTCTCGACCTGACAAGGAGGAGAGGCGCAGTGTTCAAGATCTTGATCACCAGCGCCTCAAACACCATGGATGTGCGTCAGGCTTTCAGAGATGAGGACTTCTTTGGCTTGCGGGAACAAGCCAAGGACACGAGTGGGTTTAGTAGTTTGAGATTTGAACGAGGGCTGACGGAAAGCTTCGAAGATTAATCAGTGTCATATTTTGTTAATTTTATCTCTATCATGGAAATCCGCGGGGTAATTTCACATTTGGTGATCCAACAATGCCTCCGTAAATCTCGAAATCATGTTACAGCCCAGACCATTAGCGAAGGAACATGCAGTCTCCCATCTCCCACATTCGCCCAGATGGTGCCAACATTTGTACCTGATTGCGTGACTGAAGCGCTTGCTGCGCCGATGGTCGTAGTCTCGCATACTTGGCTTGGCGGGCCGAAACCTAGAATATGCGATGTTCACGTTACAGGACGCAACTCGATTTACTTTCAGGGGGCTTTTGCCGTATATTTGATTTGAACACCCATTCCACGAGTCTACCATGTCACATACAAACGCTCTTTTCAGCGTTTTAGAGCAGGTAGCCAGTGAGAATGTCCGAAATAAGTATTAGATTAGGTTTCTGGTTGTTTTCAAGCAGCGATAGTGCAGTCCACCATCTCATTGAGGCACTCTTAGAAGGAGCTCACTTGAAGAGTTACTTTCATGTTCACTATTGGAATGTGGCACCGACCATCACTACCATTTTGGAGATCCGCAATACTTGTGGCTTGGGATGCTCAAATTCCAAGTCAACGCCCAGACCGAAGGGCACAGCGCTGGCTACCTGGTGCTAACGCCACCCGCAAGCCAAAGACCGAATATGTGAAGCCTTAATTTTCCTTTGGAATAAAGGCCAAGATGAAAAATCAGCACGTTACCGCAATTCATCCTTTAAAGTGTTAAAGTGTCCCAGTCCAGCTCGTTCAGTTCGACGGCTTTCATCACCCTCAGTCAACCACGCGACACCTGCTAGCTTATTATCCAACTTGCGCATATACCTCCGCTTCCAGCATTCGACCGAAAAGCAATCCGGGCCCATCGACTAACAAGAAGGAAGAGATACAAAGCAAAACTAAATCCGTCTTTACCATGGCACCAATGTCGAAACTCAGACCAGCGACCACCAGAACGCCAACATCGTTTCCACGATTCCCTCAGTCCCCCCCGGAGATTCGCCTCATGATTTGGGAGGCATCTATGCCCGCCATCGAGCCAGCACTTTATCCCTTCCGGCCTGGGCTTCGCGAGATCCGGCCTCTCGAGGAGGGTGAAAGCGAAGATTACGAAGTAGATGGAGACACACTAAAAAGCGTGGGCAAGATCATCTTTCGCGACGACCTCCTCGTCAGCCAGACGCTCTACGCGATACCCGGAGTCCTCGTCAACATCGAGTCGTACTCAGTAGCGCGGCGCTGGATGCGCAAATCGGGCATCCGCCTCATCCGGCCTAGGTTTCGCGCCTTTGGGGATTGGCGAGACTGGACGTTCAGACGGCTCTTCGACGCGGGTCGGTTCGGCGACGCCGTATACGTCACCGACGCCGTATACGTCACCGACGCCGTATACGTCACCGACGCCGTGCGGGAAGAATTTCTCTGGGAGACCGAAGACATGCAGTATGACAGCTTCGTCAACGGGGGATTTGAGCGGGCAGAGGTCATCAGCTATGAGCCCTGGACCCATCCGCTCGCCATCGACTACAAGCTGCTCGAGCTGGATGTACCAAGCGCCGCCGACCAGACAGCACTCCATCCCAGGGACCACAGGATCTTCAGCACGATATGCAAGTTTGCCCAGCCGGGGAAGTTGAGCATTGTTGTAGACGGGCCCGAAATATTTCCCGGAGGGTTGTTTCCCGCATGGACGTTCCGTCCCATACCGGGAGAAACGTTTTGCTGGAACCCGGAGGTCGGCGCGTTCCAACTAATGTCACACGACATCGGCGCCCACGACAGGAAAACAATAGACCGCCTTTTCAAGACGTTCAAGATCCTCATGGGGGCGATGTACGGAGATGTTCGCAAGGTTGCCAAGTGGGCAGAAAACAGGTGCAAGAAACTCAAGAAGGATGAGGAAGAGGATGGCGCGCCGGAGGAGCATCAGGTCGGGCCTATCGAATCAGATATTGAAAAGTTTGAGGAGCTGAAAGAGGCCCGTGTTACTGTCCAATTTGTCTCCGTAGCAAGGAGGTGAGGACAGGGTACTCAGGTCACAATTGATACTCCTGCCTACTGGTATCGGGCCCAGTATATACGTACTTGTCGCTTCCTAGAATAGATAACGATGAAAAACCAAAGTTCCATCCGAACTCGGTGTTTGGTGACTTTTGTCGCATTTGCAGAAGATTTATCATCCCAGCTGCTCCGATTCCTTTTCAAAGGCCCCCGAGCCAGCAGCGCGTGATCGATCATGAACGGCAGTTGTCCCAACATACGTTTGGGGCAGGCCTCCGACGAGAAAGAATATACTTCCTGCAAACGCCCTTCTTCGCCCGAACTGTGGGATATTAACTTCGCCGTTAGGAATAGCTTCAACTTCGAAATCATTGGTTCTAATCAACGAAAATCGTCAACCCATATTGCCAGGACGGAACCCCGCAGCTTAATTCCACAGCACTAAAATATATTTAAATTCGCAAATTAAGCTGAATTTATCAAACTCTTCCTATTTTCTAGGAACTGATGCACGTATATGCCCGGAACCCCTTTGCGCTTTCGCGTCAAAGTTGCGAAAAAAATATCACTCCTCCCATACGTAATCGAGACAGACCTTGGTACTGTTCGTATTCATCACGTCCGCGACAGTAACATTGGGGCTGATGTCCATCATCCAGAGGACGTGGTTCAGAGTAGTCACGTTGCCATTGTCCCCGTTATAGTCGAGGATATCGGGGCCGGCGCAGGGCAGATTCTGGCGGGTACACTGCGACTGGGACTGCGCGTTGACGCCGCTGATGGTGTTGAGGCGCGTGCTCAGGTCGGCCGCCTGCCAGCGCCACCAGAGCAGGTCGATGAAGGCGTGGTGCAGGAAGAACAGGGGGTCGCCGGGGCTGTTGGCGACGTTGAACTCGAGCCCGCCGATGGCGCTGTGGCCGGCGCCGTGCGGCGTCGCCTCGATGCAGCTCCAGGCGCCCTCCCACGTGTCCTTGGCCAGGCACGTCTCGACGTTGTTGTAGGACGAGCCCGACAGCCGGTCTACGGAGAGCGACCGGTAGATGCACGTGCTGCCGGCCGCCGCGCCGCCGCCCGGGCCCTGGCTGCTGGCCGTCGGGTGGAGGACGACGTCCTCGAAGGGCCCCTCGATGCACTGCGAGGTCCCGACACCGTCGCCTCCGAAGCCGGTCGTTTGGAAGACGTCGGCGTCGGCGAGATCAGACAGCTCCTGGCCGGCACTCTCGTCCCAGTAACTGAAGAGCCTTTGGTTAGACACGAGGTTTGCCATACTACGTAATGATATCACTTACGCAAGAGGTCCGTCATAGCCACACTCGTCGCGCAAAAAATTGCCGTTCACTGCCACGTAGTATCGGTGCCATGGGAGGAAAGCGCCCTGTTATCTGGCTCAGTATTGTTCTTTCAAGGTAGGAATTTGGTTTCGGTTCTTCTTACGACATTGTGAATCCAAGTGACTTGGCTCATGTGGACATACTGCATCTCTTGCCACAAGGTGGTCGAGTTGCCAATGCCAAGCTTGGGCGCCACAGTTGTCAAGCAGACAGCGGCCTCTTGGTATGCCAGCTTCTCGTCGGCGGTGAAGGCCGACCTGAAGGTATGGTTAACCGAATGATTGCAAAGGGTGCAAGATGACAGTCGAGGCTTACCATGACTTGACGGTTCTCAGAACATCGCACTCATCACGCCTCTCGAGTGAATGTGGTGTTGCCGCAGCAAGGGATGAAAGAGTGAGAAGGGAAGCCCCTAGCTTGAGTAGCCCAGGCATATCCGCGGACGATCAAGCTTGAAATGACGGACAAGATATTCCGAATGACACAGTCGTATCAGAAAAGTGCAAAGCCAGAGCTGTTCAAACGAATGTGGCTGATGACTCTGAGGCAAATCTGAAAAGCTGGTCAGAGTTACTACTTTATATATCACGACCATACCTGGTCATCTAAACGGTATCGTGAAGAATCCTTCACCTCTGAGAGACAAATGCACCGCAACATGCGATAGCACTTCTTCATGTTCCATCGCGATGCGCATCGAGTAGCAGCCTATCTGCAAAGAATCAATAAGTCCGTGGTCGCAATGGAGCCCTGGTTCTCGAAAGAGTCTATCGGCCGACGTTTGCTTTTCTCCATGGGCTCGAGCACCTCTCCACTGTACGGTGAAGACGACGGAGGCATGGCGAGCGACTGCAACCCAAGTGGGATGAGAATATTCATCCAACACCATCGTCGGAGTTCTGGTGAGCGCATCCGGCCTGCCGTGTTATCCATGATCAGGATGCGAGTGCTGGCGCGATGTCGGGGATGTCGAAGGTAAGGCCGCGTCAACCTGGTTGCCGGACAGCTCCGGGCGCCCGTTGGTGCCGCTCCAGGGTCGCAGGGTCGTCCTTTTAGACTTATTTCGTATCAGATTCACTAATGCAAGGCAAATTGACTTTAAGGTGGACCACCCTGGAATATTGTATGTAGGGCCAGGGATCTACGCAGAGCATGCCTGGATGGGAGCATTGCAGTATCGTACATCTAAGCTGACCAGTTGAGAAGTTCAAATTTGTCAGTATTGTATCCACCGCCAAGCCAGTAATGCATGTATCTGGGTTGCCCTGACTCCTGAGGGTATATGACCTTCCTGGAGTCTGAGTCGGGCGTGCATGGAGTGCTGAGTTGTGCTCTGCTTCTTCAAGTGCAAGGTTCGTTGAATGACAAGGATGACATATTCATCTTAGGACTTGCTGTGCCTATGCCGTCGGCTGGAAGTCTCGACCTCGGTCGATTTTCTTCGTCCCTTCGATTAGTGAAGACATGAATCCAGCGATACTCGATTTCCATCCGTAGCACGTACAATGTGAGTACCTGCATCCTTGCTGGGCCTCTGATTGAGTTACATCCGGCGACGAAGCCGAGCGCCAAATTAAGCGCGGTTTGATTGGAGCAATATCTATGTTGCTTGACGCAGGAGGGCTGAAGCGATATCAAGAATTCTAATCGCCCGGACGGATTTCGGATGCGAACTTGTTCAGTTTGCCAAGCAGAGAAAAGGCCATGTCGTTCTGGACCGTATGCAGGGCAATCAGCAACCCTGGATTTGCAGCACTGCTACATCTCAACCTCGGTCAGACTTCTTTCTCGGTGGACTATTGTGGTGGTGCTTACAAACTACAGTACCAGCAGAATGCTTATATTGACCCGAGATGTGGGATGCCAAGACATGTGGGATGAATCTTATCGATCTGTGCCAGCGTAGTCTGTGATGTCTACACCAGCTTCTGGTTTTCTAGGATGATGATCTTCACGAAAGACTTTGGAGGAGTCTGGACGAGCAGAAGGCTCCGCCGAATTGGCTGTGTAGGTAAACACCGTACCCGTGCAGTGCAAAGCAAATCAAAGATCTTTGCCCATAATTAGAGGCCGCTTCGAAAATCTGAGCCATATGACTTGCCACGATGCCTTTGCAGGTGCAAAAGATTGATACCGCATACCTAGTCAAAAAGAACCAAGATTATTCCATCTCGATGTGCCCCCTGCCTTTCACCCGGTAGACCCAATTTTTAGGTAGTCTTGGCATTTTTCACCCCTGGACTCAACGTTCGTATTAAGCCGAGATCTCATCCTGTGGATTTCGGCTTCGGTCTCGGGTTCTGTGCACTATTCTCAAGAGATAACAAGACCTACATCTTTGAGCTATTGGGAATCTGCGCGGTTGAGGCGGACTATACAGATTAGTGGTGCGATTATGGTTGAGTTGGAGGCGCGGGAAGTGCCTTGGCAGGGCAGTACCTGACATTCTACTAACCCAATCATGTTTCCTTCGGCCTGTAAGTGCAAATTATTCCGGTGAAGGACTATGCAGAGATAGCAGTCCAGATTGGCAGACTGGTCGACATATCGTTTTTGCTCGCTTGCATCATGCATCAACCTACCTAGTAGCTACAATCGGCCGCTCATACTCAGCTTCAAAAGCGTTGCAACTTCATACTGGTGATTTTTCCTTCGTTCGAGGTACCGGTAGTCGGCTCACTGCTTTCTACAAGCCTTTTTGCACTTCTAAATCTTTCAAAAGATGGCTGAATACACCGATCTCATCTGCGCCGAACAAGAGTATGTGAACAAGTTCAAATGGCGTAGAAAAGTTAAACGTTGAAGATGAGTTCCTTTTTATAGATTATGTGTACAGGGAGGGAACGAAATACCAAAATGCTGAAAGCTTCTCGGAACATGCCGACTCAGCTTTTCGTTAGGCGGTCGCTTAGAACGAATACGCCTCACAAGCGAGAAGTTTGTAGAATTGTTGGACGTTTCCCAAGAACTTGGGGGCAATAGTACTAGTCTGCGCCTTACATGACACAATCCCCTTCTAAACGCAGATCAGGACCTGGAGCTCGCCTGGCGAACTGGTAGAAAACTAGGTGGGAGCAATGGTACGGGTTTTACCAAAGTTAAACCCCAGAGGGATCCCTGTTGGTCCCCACCTTCCCCGGATCTTGGCCCTGAAAGCTCCCTTTGAGTTTCTACACTTACAGTTGCTTTTCCGAAGCCCCTCCCGTCCCCATAGCTCGAACACTCGTGAACTAGGTACGGACGACTCCGAGCTGACATATCCGGATCTTCTCAGTGGCACACGAGACGGACCGGAAACGGAGTAGAGCGACAATTGATCCAAAGCTGATGGGTAGGTAGGAGTCGGCAACGGGGATGGAATCGGTCTCGGATACCCCGCAGGGCGACTTGGCCGGGGATCCGGATGCCTCAACGCTGAGCGAACATGGAGGCCAGCAGAGCATCCAGAGTCCCATAGGCAGGAGTCGAAGGAGCCGCGAGCGCAGTCGAGTCACACGTGCCTGTGACCGGTGCAAGAGGTGAGTTCTCCATGTTGAGGTTTGTCATGATTGATTTCCACTAATAACTGAGTCGTTGTATATAGGAGGAAAGTCAGATGCAGCGGAACTCATCCCTGCATGCAGTGCAACTTGGACATCAACTCTTGCACATACAAGGCGTCCTACACGCGCGGTCGCATGCCGCCGACCCCCAGGAAACTCGAGCTGGACCAATTGGACGAAGAGCACGAGACGCGGGAGTCCGACTCGGCAGAGGCGGCTCAGGGCGACGATGCCGCCAACGAGGATGCTGCGGGCCGGGACACACTGCGAGCCCCCGAGACATCGCACCAGGCCACATCGTCGCGCACCTCGCCGGAGCCCTCCCAGACCGACCTACAGGGCCACTACATTGGCCCGGCGTCGGGCGTCTCATTCTTGCTGCGCGTCCAGAAGCGCTTGCACCAGACCGTGACCTTTTCCCAGACCTCGTCCATCTTCACTTTTGGTGATGCGCCGCTCCCCGACCCGGATCCGGCCTCCTGCCTGCTCATGTCCCGCGAAGAGGGCCAGAGGCTCCTGGACAGGTACTTCGACTTTGCAGTCGCCACGTATCGGTTCTACCACCGACCCACCGTGCAGAAGTGGCTGGACGAGTTCTTCTCGACCAAGGGCTCCATGCGTGACCAGGAGGACGCATTTGCACGGAAGGCGGCCCTCTTCATGATTTTTGCCCAGGCGCAAGTCTATATGCCGGGGCCTTCTGCAAAAGAGGCCAAGGAGGATAGTGCGCGATACTTTATCGCGGCCGAGCAGCAGCTCACCAAAGAGAGGGGCTCTATCCGGCTCACGAGCGTCCAGGCTCGGCTCGCGCAGTGCTTTTACCTGCTCGGGCGGTCCCGGATCAACCATTGCTGGAGCTTGTTTGGCACGACGGCGCACCTCGTCCTCGCCATTGGCCTCAACCGTAACCGTCGTGGGTACCCGTCGGCCGAGTTCGATCGCGTAGAGACCGAGTGCCGACGCCGCACATTCTGGTGTGCTTACTCCCTCGACAGCTACCTCAGCGCGGCGCTTGGCCGACCTCGAACTTTCCATGAAGACGACATTGATCAGGAACTTCCCTCCAATATCGAGGACTCGGACCTGGGTGACGATGCCAACCATTCTACCGGTCCACGCTCGGAGCAATCTATCATGCTTGCCTCCGTAGCTCATATGAGGTTTCATACACAATTGAACTGCCTTTCTCATACACAAGCTGACATTTGAAACAGGTTGGTACGGATTATCAGCGGAGTCCTCCGCGACCTGTACTCGATCAGACCGATATCAACATCGAAGCGGGTCGTGCTCGCGTCCAAACACAACGATGCGCTCAAGGACTGGCGCAAGGAAATAGCCTTCTTTCTCGACATCAACGGCCTCAGCGCCTCCTTTATGAAGCCCATCTACCAGCGCCAGATCAACGTGCTGAATTTCGCCTATTGGCATGCCATGATCCTGGTCAACAGACCATTTCTGCTCAGCAACTTTGCTCGGCTGCAGCAGGCTCCATCATCATCAGACGCGGCGCGAAAGGCTCGGACAAGCCCCGGCGTCCAGGAGTGCCTGCAGGCTGCCATGAGTATCGTCGAGACTGTCAATAGACTATTTCAGGCGGAGCAGCTGTTCCAAGGATACTGGGTACGTGAATGCAGACTGAAAGAGTGTTTTGGCTTCGTCTTCTAACCAGCATCTCATGCCTAGTTCACACTGTACTTTGCCTTCTCTGCCGTCGTGGTCCTGTACGTCTATGCGATCCAGCAGAAGGCCAGTCCCATCGAAACATACCGGGCTTACCTCGAGGCGGCTGGTACCTGCCAGGACCAGATCTTCGCCATGGCGGAGCAAGGCTCCCTTACACAGCGGTACAGCCTCGTGCTCGAAGAGCTCCGAGCAGAGGCCTTGCGGCACACGGTTGGCGCCGGCGGCGGCAGTTCGTCGCAGACGGCAGCCATCCAACAGCCGTCCGTGGCGCCCGAGGGCGGCGGCAATGGTGGTAGTGTACAGGCCGCAGCCGGTCCTGCCGATATGAACGATTTATCGTTCCAGGACTTTGGCCTTATCCTCAACGGAGACATCAACTGGGACGTGAGCCCCAGCAGTTCGGTGGCGGATGGTACGGGCTGGGGCCACTTTGACTCATTGGTAAGTTGCTTCCCCTGAAATATCAAATCTGTGCTCATGCCATTGCCTTCTAGGTATCTTCCGGGTTTGGATTTGGCAGATTATGAGCCCGAAGACGTGTCAAATATTGTATGATGAAAGCGGTCCGACCATAATGAGACAATCTTGGTGAATGACATGATCTAATTTGACAAATGGTATTTATGCTAAACCTGCACGGCTCTACCTCTTCTTGGGCTTGCCGGGTCCCTTTTTCGCCTTTGACTTGTCCTTTTTGAAATTCAACACGGCGCCCTTGCCGGCGCGCTCGGCCGTGCCCTTCTTCCAGGCCCGGCCCTCGGTCCGGTCCGACCGGGCGTCGAGCTTCTTCCTGTCCTTGTTGCTCAGCTTGCCGCCGCTCTTCTTCTTGAGGCTGTCCATGAGGCCGTTGAGCTCGGCGCGGCCGGCCTCCTTGGCCTTCTTCTTGTCGTTCTGCGTCTCGAACCACGTCCGCTTGGGTCGCGACTTGATCTCGTCCTCGTGCCTCATAATGTTCTCGCCCCGCTTGATCTGCATCTCGGCGTTGGCCAGCTGCTTCTCCTCCTTCTCCTCGACCATGATCTCCTCGATCTCGTCCGCCCAGTCCTCGATCTGCGCCTGCCACTTGTCGGCCTCGGCGGCCTCGATGACCAGGCTGCTGATCTTGGCGCCCTGGGCCTTGCCGGCCTTGACGGCCGCCTTGACGACCTTGCGGTCGGGCTCGGCGGCGATGGTGACGGCGACACCGGCGCGGCCCGCGCGGGCCGTGCGGCCGACGCGGTGCACGTAGATCTCGAGGGACTGGGGCGCCTCGTAGTTGATGACGGTGTCGATGCCCTTGATGTCGAGACCTCGGGACGCGACGTCGGTGGCGAGCAGGAACGAGACCTTGCCGTCGCGGAAGTCCTCGACGGCGCTGATGCGCTGCGACTGGTTCAGGCTGCCGTGCAGCTCGGCGCACGACAGGCCGAACAGGCCGAACACGACGCGCGCCCGGTGCGCCTCCTTCTTCTGCCGGAAGAAGATGATGACGCGCTCCGAGTACATGGTCTTGCACAGGTGCACCAGGTAGCCCATGCGGCGGTCCTCGCGGCCGGGGCGGAGGCGGATGAACTTCTGCTCGAGCTTCTGGACCGTCTTGTTCTGCGAGTCGACCATGAGCCGCACGGGCTTGTCCATGCCGACGCGCACCAGGCGGTCGACCGACGACGTCATGGTGGCCGAGAAGAGCATGGTCTGGCGCGACTTGGGGATGGTCGTCAGGATCTCGTTGAGCTCGTCGGCAAACCCGTCCTCGAGCATCCGGTCGGCCTCGTCGAGCACCAGGATCTCGACCGTGTCCACGTTGAAGCTGGCCGAGTTGCGCATGTGGTCGATGAAGCGGCCGGGCGTCGCGATGACCACGTCGGGCCGCAGGCGCAGCTCCGCCTCCTGCACCTTCAAGCTGAGACCGCCCACCGCCAGACAGAACTTGATGTCCGTGTGGCTGGCCAGCTTGGTGGCGACGGCGTGGCACTGGATGGCCAGCTCGCGGGTCGGCGTCATGATGACGACGCGCGTGGTGGGCACCTTCTTGGGGCGGTAGAGCAGGCGCTCGAGGATGGGCACGACAAAGGCGCCCGTCTTTCCGGATCCCGTCACGGCGCCGCCCACGACGTCCTTGCCCTCGAGGGCGATGGGGATCGTCTTGGCCTGGATGGGCGTGGGCTTGGTGAAGCCGACCGTGGTGAGGCCGCGCAGGATGGGCCGCGACAGGGACATGCCCTGGAACGAGGACCTGGGGGTCTGCTTTCCTTGCTTGCCGGCCTCCTCTGGCGCGAAGAATGCTTCCCTCTTGGCGGCCTCCTCGGCGTCTTCCTCCTTATCCGACTCCGAGTCGCTTCCGTCGTCGTCGGGGTGCTCGTTGGGCGTGGCCACCGAGTCGTCGTCGGAGGCATCTCCCTCCTCGTCGTCCTCATCTTCGTCGTCCTCGTGGTCCTCGTCCATGTCGTCGCCGACGTCCTCGTCGGAGTCTTGAGCGCCCATACCAAAGCCGTCCTCGGCAAGCACCTCATCGTCGTCGTCGTCCATGTCAATGTCGGCGACCTCTGCCTCGTCGTCATCCTCGGCCTCGGCCTCGACGTCTGGTTGCTGCTTCTTATTCTTTTTGGCGTCCTTCTTCTCCTTCTTCTCCCGCCGCCTCTTGATGATGTCGTCAATGTCGACCACCCTCTTCTCATTCATGCCCCTCTTGGCGCCGTCGAAGCCCCAGCCCGCGAACTCGTCGCCCATGATGTCGCCGGCGTTGTCGACCATGAACTCAAAGTCCGAGTCCATGGCGCCGTCGTCCTCGTCCTGCTTGCCCCACTTGCCATCGCCCTCTCCGCCCTCGTCCCCCGAGGCATCGTCGCCGTTTTTGCTCTTCTTCGACTTTTTGTTCGTCTTCTTGTTGCCCGACTTGGACTTCTTCTTGGGCGGCTCGGCGGCGATCTCCTCCTCCTCGACGGGCAGCTCCTCGTTGTCGCTGATGGTCAGGACAAAGTCCTCGTCGGCCTTGCGCTTGGCCATGGCTTATGCAAAACAGAACTTGTAATTATGACCCTGAGCCTAGGCTGGTATGGAGAATTGGCGGGATTGGCTCGTTGCGGGTGGATTGATTGATGAGCCTGGATTGACTTGCACTGCTAAAAAGTTTGGGTTCGACCGACGCGATAGCTCCCCGATAAGGAACTTTTTTACCGGGCGGTGTGAAATTTCCAGGTACCTGAACGCCCCGAATTGCCCCACCTATTGGAAATGCTGATGCTAAGGACTAGTGAGTGCCAAGACAATATGATCTCCAATATGCCCAGGCCCTGATCTGATCTCAAAAGCATACAGATCTGTCTGTACCTTCACAAGTCATCATGAATATTTTCGAATAGGTTTTTACGATATGATTGTCAATGTAGGATTTTTAACTGCTTCCGTCCAATTTTCAATGTTACCACGTACAGAATGAGTTGAGTATAACCGTACTTGTCACACATTTGACTGGGCTCTTCTATCGTTTGTCCTTCAGGTTTCGCTTTTCTCCTTCACCCACTTTTATTCCCATATCCTTCATGGTCTGGCGGACCAGGCCATCAGCCTCCTTGATGACATCGCCTCCACGACGCCAAGTATATAGCGCAACGCCGTGCTGGTCCAGGGTATCTTGTGCTCTCTGCAATCTCCGATGCCAGAGGTCCAATTTCTTGTTCAATGGCGCGTCGGGGGCAGAGCCTGTGTTGTAAGTGCTACTTTGGTAGGATGACGGAGGTAGTGAGTCCATGGCGTCTACATCAGAGTCTGGTGTGCCACGGTGGGAGCTCCTAGTTCCTTGAGAACTTGTTTGCTGCAAACTCGACGACGTGTTGGTTCGTCTGGGTGGTGGCGGGGGCGGCGCTCCCGACTTGGACGATCCGGAGCCTCGTCGATCATAGGATGCTGCACCGGATAGGTTTTGTTGGCTCGCATTGAGTCCTTGCTGAGAAGAGTTTTGCATTTGTGACAGCGGGTGCGGCGCACCTGGTTTCGCAGCGTTGATGTTGGATGGCGTGGTTCTTCGTGTGGGCGGCGGAGGTGGTCTCTTTTGCTCTGGAGTTTCTGCATTACTGCTAGCCCCATTAAGCGAAGCTACTGATGATGAGCTCTTCAGAGCATTTGGTTTGGCTGGTCTCGGGGGCGGTGCTTTCTTGCCGGGAGGCAGGTTTTCCCGCATTTCTTGCAAGTACCGAGATTCTTGGGGAGGACTCTCTTGGGGCTCCTCGGAAAAGTCAATCAGATCGCCCATCAACGGTCCTTCTTCCCTTGCCGACTTTGTTGTTGAAGTGCGTGGCGGCAATTGAGGCCGACTTGCACGGTCATCCACAGAGTTGTTCCGGCTGGAATTCGTGCTGGTCGGAGGCCTTGACAATTCTGGTCTGTTGGAACGGCTGAAACCCGAGTCAAAGTACCCGGAGCGCTCTGGCGTCGTAACATCTCGAATAAAGATGGCAACAATGCGACCAGGATTGGCAACGGCTATTTCAGTATAGACCTCCAAGTCGGCTTCACCACTGTCGCCCACTAGGAGGAATCGGCGCTGTGGAAAGTCGTGCATGATCTTTTCCAGGGTGCCCTTCTTTCTCTCTGCGACAGGTTCAAAGATACCTTGAAGCATACCACTGTACTGCTTCAGATGGATGGAGCCAGGAGGCAAGCCTGCCATTTTGAAGTAGGTGGCAATGACAGGATACAGCTGCCACGGGCTGTTGGAACAATAGTGTATCCTCACGCCCAGGTCGTGCAAAGAAGTGTACCACTCCCTGACTCCATCAACGGTCAGATCTCCAAGATCGCGAATGAAAGTGTTGCGGAAGATCTCCTTGGCACCCGTCGTGATGCTTGAGTGCTTGATCGTGTCATCAATGTCACTGATCAGACTTATGCCTTCTGGTTCAATGATTTGCACCGGCTCGGTGGCAGATAGATCTTCGTTTGCCAGCACTCTGATATGGGTAGGTACAAAGTCCAATGGTGCCCGCAAGATAAAGTGCCCAGAATCGTTGGTAGTCACAGTTTTTGACTGAGATTGGCTGTCGTTGTAGAAAAAGACGGTGATGGGTCTCTGTATCAAGGGAGTAGTCATGAAAGGCGCAATCCGAGCCATCAGGTTCGCGTTGGCAACAGCAAGCTCGGCTTCGCTCAGCTGACTTCCACCTGCAGTACTCGACCTGATGGCACCCATGTTGGGTGATCGAGGAGCGGAGCGTACCGATGGGGTTGGGCTGCGACTTCTGGAATTTGAGCTGCTCGGGCTTCTGTATTCATCTTCCGAGTCGGCGTCCTTTGGCGCTTCGCTGTAACCTCCATTCAGTGCAGCTGCTCTTTCGGCTTGGCCCCGCCTTTCGATTTCTTGAGCTTCTTGTGCGATTCGCCTTTGCTCGCGCTCTTCTTCATGCAGCTGATGTATGGATGCCGGGGACGGGTCCAAGTGTTGCTGCTGAGCCTGGGGTGTAGGTATACCGCTCAATTGCCTAGCCAGGCCGATGAGGATGCGATTCCTCCTAGTCATGGGTCCCCGGTGTGGGTTGTATATCCAGCCTCGCACGTCCACGTCCACAATAGCCTTTTCGTCTTCGTGTCGCGCCCACTCCTGGCGCCAGTACTCCTCTTCGTCTATGTCGACCGTGGAAGTGGCCGGCGGCCCTGCTGGGTCTTCATACTGTCGGGATTGGCCCTTGATGTGCCTCTTCGCATAAGACGGGAAAAGCACCATCTGTTCGTCTCCCTGAACCACGATTTTGACATCCGGAAAGGCACCCGGGATTGTGATTTTCTGAATCTCTTCGGTGTCGACCTGGCCGGCCCTGGTCTGATTGTACGACTCCCGAATCTCGGTCATGGCCGATGCACCGGCACTGTAGACGCGACCAGCCATGGCGGCCAGCTTCTTCCTCTTCCCGCCGACGTCGGCCCCGCCTCCGGAGCCATATCCTGAGATATACGACATGACGCTCCTGCGCTTGGCCCTGATCACATCCCGCTTCTTGGGTGCCCGCGGTGTCGGTGTCGACTTCGGCTTCGGCGGCCCGAGGAGAAGCCGCCGGGCACGGTCGACGATGCGCGACTGCTCGGTGCGCCTGCGCTGGCGCTCGAGGATGAAGCGGTAGACGCGGCTCTGGAAGCGGTGCTTGTAGTAGGGGAGGGTGTCGAGGTGGAATCCCAGCAGGCGCTCGCGATATCTCTGGCTCAGACGCGGGAACAGGTAGCGAAAGAGCGAGGCTCTGTGGTGCGGATGCGGCTGCGGTGGCAGAAAGCGACGTGGCGGCGCCAGTTTGGAGGAGCAGCGGGGTCTTCGAGTTCTTTCCGCTCGAGGCAGGAGGGGAGTTTAATGATGTTGGTGATGTGAAGCTCTGTCGACTCTCGTTCTAAAAATTCCCGCTCACTGTTGAATAATGATACTGCGAATACTTGGATACCCCAGATTGTCGCGTGAGCAGAGCAGGTATACGTAGGTGACCAGAGATTATCCTGGTTTGAGCATGGCGATCAGGTGGGAACTTTTCCCTCTCCCATGGGCCATCTCCATGACCGTCTGTGCCCTGTGCCTTGGCCCAGGCGACAGGAACGCGCCGCCCGTATTTAGTGGGGGGTCGTCGCTATGACATCAGGTCGCAGCCACGAGCTTTTGGCAGTTTGGCCCAGGCCCTTCACTAATTATAGTGGCCAATAGTGTGTCTGTATCATCTTGTCCGGAGCACCATCTCCTAACACATACTCTTTTTGTTTTGCTACTCCTCCTGCATTTATCATCTTGTATGCTGCTGGCTCTCAACTTCTGTTTAATCAATCGTCAAGATTTCTCGCAACTCGGCTTCCGAACTCATCATAATCCGTTCTTGAATATCAAAAACTCGAGATCATTGGCTATCTTTTGTGATGTAACGTTGGACACGGGCGAAGCGGCAACTCACCGAACTTGGGGTGTACCACCATGCCCGGCTCTCGAGTATTGAGACGGTGATCTTGCGCTCAGCCATTAACTGCGTCCCAGTCTACACATGCTTTCGGCGTAGACCAGTTACGACTGGGAAAATAGTGGTCGGGATACGTGTGGCGATGAACCAGCATCTTGACTGAATGAGTAGAGTAGACATGTGAAGAAGAAAAAAGTTCAACTGATCAAGCAATAAAGTTGATGGTATATGGCGAGCTGCTCGTAGTATCCACCATTCGAGAACCTGGCAGTCTCGTTTTGTCTACCAAGTCTGAAGACCTCTTCTTCCGGGACGTTTATATCATTATGAGCCCTTGTCATAGCGATCGGCCACCAACATGTAAGAAGAATAATCTGCGGTTGCTGGGCAAACATACATCGTGTGAGCTCGCGCCACTTGTGATCAAGGACTTTGCTTGGCTCTCCGAACCACGCATCATCGATCCTTTCGTGGTCAAGATATATCGGCGGCTCAACTTCGCCCGACATATATTCTCACTCGTCTTCAAGCTGCGGTTTTGTCGTTCCATGTCCATTGGCGGAAGACAGCTTGGTTTGATACCAGCAGGAATTTGGCACGATCGCTTTCGATGTCTCTCATGACAGTCTGCTGACAGCGACCACGCTGAAGAATACAGATGAGCAGTGAAGGACCGGATCTTAAATTGCTGCTTTTTATTCATGGTTCAACGAGATGGCACAATAGCGATAATTATACCTCTTTACGATTATTGAACCCCCGTGGCCAACCCGACTCTCGCCTGCTCCGTTTGCACTCTGCTCTGGCAGAACTCTGGCAAAACCGTGGCTTATCATCCGGTTGCAGCACCTAAAGCAAAGTTATAAGGAGCGTTAAGTCAACTGCAAATAAGAACATCCGGGGAACTGGTCGAGTGGTACAAAGCGCTCCTCCAGGGTTATCCGGCAAGAACGCTGATTTACTCAAACGCAACTCGGCCACTGATCTACCTCTGTGAGGTTATCCGGTGACTGATATGCCTGGCGGGTTATCCGGGTCTTGATCTTGCTGATTTACCTCTCCCTCTTTTTTTTTCTCTTTTTTTCTCCCTTTCTGTTTCTTCTTCTTCTTGCATTCCCCCTTTACAAAAAGCCTATTCCAAATTTTTCCTCATGATCGATACATTGCAGTGGTTTAGCTGGATTTTGCTACTTTGGATCAACCAAACATCTGAGCAATAGTTGGAATCCACGGAGGGACATCTGTCGCGAAGACTGCACCCACAAGTGCTGCCCAAGAACCAATAATACCACTGAATGCGGAACGAGGTAGCACCATATCAAATCAATACAATGCACAATTTACCGAGCGAGGGCCAAATTTTCAGCTCATTGCCGGTTGACGGCGGTCTCTTCTCGAATACAACGCTGGAAACTTCACTTACTTCAGTCTTCGCTTGACAGAATTCATCCACTGCACGCTCAAAAGAACATTTTGGTACGATGCTGGAACATGAAGCTCATCACACTTTTATCTCTGGCGGCTATTGCACTCGCAGCTCCACTGGCTCAGCCTGACACTTGCATGTTTGATGTTGTGTTGTTGTCTTCAGCTGTAGAATATCAGGTCTAGTCAAGTTTTCAGTTGAGGATGGTATAATCCGCTGGACTGGCGACAAATGATGTGCTCAGCGGCTTGGTGTACTTGAATACGCAATGATACCATTGCGAACCCTGTTGTAACTACCAAATTCAAGCAAGTCTGTTAACTTAAATTTGGCGCACGTTGATTTCTTCTGTGCAATGGTCAATGGTTCTGATTTCATCATGAAACTATGCGGGCATCACATTTCTCAGATAGGTAAATGTGCAAATTCCCACACCTGGAAGAAATTATGATGCTCCAGGCAACAACGGATTAAGGATAGATCACGTAATAATACAGACATCGATCGTGCTGCTGTTGAATCGGTCAATATGACCTTCCTACAAACTCTGCTGGCGTTGATGTACTTACTACTCTTGGCAGCCACAGCAGCTGGCCACATGGTTGCGGAGATACTGTATTTCCTCTTCATAAACCAAGACGCCGGTCAAACATTGCCCTGCACAAAATAACAAAGTGAAATGAATGTTGTCTGCTTGGAATATTTTTGGTGCAAGATAGTGGCTTATCAAATCAGTCAAGATGGTTGGTCATTGGCCCCAGCTTGGCTTGCTATAGGCGCATATCACATGCATTATCACCAGTCGATAGTTCGAGTCCGAAATTCCGATATCGCAGCGAATATCAAGCGGAGTTAAATCCAAGGTACAACGTCAAGATGAAGCATCAATTCTTGCACCATTCGATTTGCTGTATAGAAATCTAAGTCCCCTTTCATACCCACCTAGATTTTGATCGTTTACTCACCGTGCAATTAAGCCTCGTTGCGTTGGCCATGGCTGATAAAATGGCCCCACCGCTGTGCATTGAAGACATCCACGAGGAGGCTGTCAAGAAACTGAAGAAATCGTATACAGGTACGACATACTGCATCTGCGAATTGGACTATGCAAGACCTCGGGGCTAAGTAGGTTGGAATGCAGAATTCTTTGACTCTGGCTCAACGGAGCAGATCACCGTCAATGAGAATCGGGCCGCATTTGCCAAATATCGGATCCGGCCCCGCGTCTTAACAGATGTCTCGGCGGCGGACACCACAGTGCAGGTCCTAGGGCGCAAGATTCCCTTTCCCTTGTGCGTTTCGCCGGCCGGTATCCAGGCGATGGCGCACCCGGACGGAGAACTGGCCACAAGTCGAGCCTGCGCCAAATTCGGTATCAACATGGGCGTTTCTTCCTTCTCCAACTACTCGGTCGAGGACGTTGTCGCAGCCGGCCGCCAGGTCGGGCCCATTGCGCACGCGATGCAGCTGTACACGATGAAGGATCGAGCGCTGCAGGAGCGCATCATTCGCCGCGCAGAAGCCGCCGGGTGCACCGCCATATTTTTGACGGCCGACAGTCCTGTGCTCGGGGTTCGCTTCAACGAGTGGCGCAACGATTTCCGTACCCCTGCCGGCCTGGCGTTTCCTATGCTCGAGAAGACGACGGAGATGATACAGGCTCAGACGCATGACGACGGCTTCGTGACCTTCAACTCGGATGCCCACTCCTGGGCGCTGGACATCCCTTGGCTGCGCAGCAAGACGAAGATGGAGATCTGGATCAAGGGCATCTTGACGGCAGAGGACGTCTTCTTGGCTCGTCAGTATGGCTGCGACGGCGTTCTTGTCAGCAACCACGGTGGTAGACAGCTGGATTGGGCCGTGGCCACTCTCGACGCCCTTCCCGAGTGTGTCAAGGCTGCGGATGGCAAGATACCCATCCATGTCGATGGAGGCTTCCGCACCGGCGCCGACATCTTCAAGGCCATCGCTCTCGGAGCCCAGTGCTGCTGGATAGGTCGGCCGACCATTTGGGGCCTCGCGGTAAGTTGGACAGCTTCTCAACACTATTGATTCGTCTCAACAGTGCACTAATTTTGCCATTTTAGTACGATGGTCAAAGAGGCGTCGAAAAGACTTTACAGATTTTGTACGACGATTTCAAGCGCTGCATGTTATTGGCAGGGTGCAAGAATGTGTCCGAAATCACGACTGCGTCTCTCGGTATTGCTCGATCGGATGGGCCGTTGGCTCGACTGTGATTAACATATTCAGCAGTATTCATATTAAGATATTACTAGAATACAGAACACAGTATGTCTTTTGCTTTGATGTAAAAGGCCACTAGCATATTGACATTTATCACTTCTGGACCAAAAATAAAGGATAAGATCAAACAAAATGCCAAGTACTAAGCCATTCAGGTATATAAAACATTTGAAATCACAACACCGGCCTGATTCTCTCAATCCATCAGGCCAACATGGCCCAGAAAAGTCTTTGCCTCCTCTATCACCTCGCTCAAATCCTTCTCCGCATCGACAGGGAAAACATCCGCCTCGTCACCAGCGATCCCTTCCTTCGCATCGATCTGGCTCTGCACCATCTCCGCCTTCATATAATGCCCTCCGCGCTTCGCCAGCCTACTCACCAGCGTTTCGGGGCTGCACTGCAGATCGAGAAAGACGACCCTGGGGCGGTCGCCGCCATCGGACCGAGACCCGCCTATCTCTCGGAGGGCGTCGCGGTAGCTCCGCTTGAGGCTCGAGCAGCTCACGACGGCGACATTCCAGCCCAGATCGTACAGCTCCTCCTCGACGCGCCGGTTGATCCGCGCCAGCCACGGCCAGCGGTGCTCGTCGGCCAGCGCGACGCCGCCGCGCATCGAGTCGACGGCCGACCGGCTGTGCAGCGAGTCGCCCTCGACAAAGGGCGCGCCGAGCTGCCCTCTGATCGCGGTCGCCACGCTGGACTTGCCCGAGCCGCAGGGGCCGGTCACCACGATGACGGTCTTGGGCGGGCTCTTCGTGGCCGCCTCGGTAGCGGCCGGCTCCTTGGCCTTCCACGAGTCCGAGAGGAATTGGTTCACAAACTTCTTGACAAAGTCCCGGTCGAGGCCCCAGCCTTCATTCAAGGTCGAGGACATGGCGCGGGCCGTGCCGGTGGCATACTGTTTCGAGGGCCCAAACTCGTCCTTGTCGTATTTGCTGGCAAAGAATTCTACAAGCTTAATGGGAGGGTTGAGCACAGGGTCCGGGTTGGATTCCCGCAGCCTCCGAACCCACTCCCTGGGCTCGACCTCGTCGAACTCGAGGCCGGCCTCCCGCAGCGCCGGCAGCAGGTCGTCCCGCCAGCTGAACGTGCGGTGGTTGGCCACGTTGGCGAAGGCGCTCTGCGCGTCCGAGAGCGCGATCTCGGCCACGCCCCGCGCGACGACGTCGACCGGGAGCCAGGACGGGTCCTCCCGCAGCCGCGGCAGCGCGCCGACGGTGCGCGCCGTCTGGATGACCATGGGGACGCCCTCGGTCGCGTTCCAGACCCCGTGGGCCGTGTCGGCCACGATCTGCCCGATCCGCAGGACGCGCACGGGGACGCCGGCCTGCTCGGCCGCCCTGGCGCACAGGTTCTCGGCGACCGACTTGGAGTGTGCGTAGCCCATGCCCTGCGCCCACTCGGGCTTGGGGACGGTCTCGGGCACGGGTCCGTCGGCGTCGGGGTGGCGCGCGACGGCGCTGATCGAGGAGCAGAAGTTGAACGCGGCGGCGCCGCTCTGGCAGAGGGTGATGAGATTCTTGACTCCGGCGATGTTGTCCCGCTCGAAGCTCGACAGCTGGAGGTTGAAGTTGACAGACCATGCCGAGTGGATGACTGCGCGGAGGCCGGAGCTGATCTCTCGGTACGTCGCGGCATCTAGTCCCAGGTCGGCGCGGGAGAAGTCTGAGGGATACGAGATGATCTTGCAGCGCTCGGAGAGCGTCAGGTCGTGGTATACCTTGCGCAGTATCATGGACTCTGCTGTCCGCTTCGATGCGCTGGCTGCATTCTTGGCTCGCACGAGGCAGTAAACTCTGTCCACCGTAGGGTCTTTGACGAGCTTGGCCACGATATGGGCACCCAGAGATCCTGTTGCGCCAGTGACCACGACGGACTGCCCATCCGTCCGTGCTCGTGTTGTAAAGTCGCCGTATTTCTCCACCAGAGCCTGCATTTCAGCCTCCACGTTGACGGGGCCGGTAGTAGTAGAGGTATTTCCCAATAAGTAACCAGAGAGCTTGCTGATCGATGGGTGGTCGAAGACGACATTCTGGGTCAGTTTGTTGGCAACCCTGACTGAGCGCATCACGCCAGAGCGAATCTGGATAGCCTGCAGAGAATCCAGCCCCATTCCGAAGAAGCCGGAATCGTCATCGAATTCGGCTTCCGGCAATGCCTTGGAGATGACGACACGGAGGTACTGCCGGAGCTCTGCATCGGACATCTCGCGCGCGTCTTCGCTGGAGCTGTTGGAGATATCGTACGCAGTCTCGATCTCCTTGGCGAAGCTTTTGTAGAAGGCCTGTCGGATGACGCTGCCCTTGTCGGTGCGAGGGTAGTCAATGCCGTGGGGCAGGATGACAATCATCTCCCTGGAGATCTTGGCAAAGGAGTCGTTGCCTTGCTGGGCAGCATCGACTACGGGCCATATGGCCTCGAGGACTTCAGCTGGTGATTGTCCAGCTGTTGCCTGAGACGGAACCACGAGCACGCCTAGATAGGGCTGCTGGGCACCGAAGACGACGGCCTCGGTGACGAGCTTGGATGACCGGATTGTTCCCTCGGTGGCCACTGGCCCAAACTTCTCGCCATTCACCAGGACGATCGTGTCGTCCAATCGGGCAATGTACTTCCAGGCCTGCGGGATGGTCGGGTGTGGCTCGAACAAGTCTTTTGTCCTATACGAGCCGTCGTCCATGTTGGTGGCAGTCTTTGCCTGCCATCCCTGGCGGACACAGCACTCAAACAAGTTGGGGCCTTGGGGCATCCAGAAGAGGAACGGAGAGAGCTTTTCGTTCTCCCGCACATAGTTCCACGCCTTGTCGCCGGCGGGGCGGAAGGATGTCATGAGCTGACCGACCTCCGTGCTGTATTGCGGTGGATCAGTAAAGTGTCAAAAAGAAAGACTGGGATTACTCACGCTCCGTAATGGCTAATCAGATTGACTCCGTGGTCGACAAGCAAATTGCCCAGGTCGTCAGGGCAAGCAGACCCGCCGTACATGACGGTCTTGAGCTGGGCCAGAAGGTCCAGTCCCTCGGATGTTTCTGCCAATAGCTTCAAGGCATATGGAACGCCGTAGAAGATCTCGAACTTGTGCTTGCGCATGATTTTGATGAGAAAGTCGCTGGTTAGTGGTAATTCTGCATTGTAGAGGTGTATCGACTTGCGGCACCACAAGGCACGATAGAAATTGCAGATTCCGTGGTTGTGGTAGAGAGGTAGTGTGATGAAGGCCTTCATGTCCATATTTGAAGCATAATTGCACCTTGCGGCACTCTGCTTCTGGTAAATGGGTTTGGGCAAGCCCGTGGATCCTGGAGATGATCAGCAAATGCTCCCAGTGATCTCAATCTGGAATACTCACCACTCGAATGGATGATATAGACTGTCTCATTAGCCTCGACGGACGGGTCAAGTCCGCCGTCCAACTGTGTGTCTACATGGACTTCAATGGGGAATTTGAAAGCATTGCGCTTGGGCATTTCCAATATCTGCAAGTCTGGTCGCTGAACTTTTACTGCATCCGCCGTCTGCAAGTACTTCGGGTCTGTGATCATGTATGAAGCGCCGGTAGCTTCCACCAGCGACTCGACAGCCACGGCGGGTATGCGAGTCGAAAGGAACAAGATGGTGTGGCCGGCTTTGATGAGGGCCATCATGGTGATGAGGTACTCGAGATTCGACGGCCCCATCATGGCGACCACGGTCCTCTTCGTACTGGAGCTCGTCCTAGTCGGGATATTGGCCTCCAGGTACTTTGCCGTCCTGTAGGCAAACACATCGAGCTGCTGGAAGGTATAGTCGACATATTCAACACCAGTCGATGGGTACGAGACGACTGGGACATGAGGAAATGACGTTGCCCTGGAGCGAACCAATTCGTCCACTGTCTGAAGTGAGGAGTCTTCGATTTCAATGTGCTGCACAGTTGCGGAGCTCTGGCTCTTTTCGAAAGAGGTCTGCGAAAGGTCGGTTGCACTCCAAGGAGTAGCGACAGCTGCTGTTGGCGCCATGGCAGCTTAGTGTGGGTGTTCTTTGGCGGACGTCCTGAACAGAGACATGTACGGGCGAGATGTGATGATTACAGGTAATAATATCAGAGGAAGACTCGCAGTATGAAGAGAGTCCAAGTTAGTTTGATTGCTATGTCTGATCGACGTGAATCTCGCTGAAGGCTGTAGCCTGTAAACTGGTGCTATTCTGGTTGGAGGTGGCTCAGTATTTCAAAGCCGCGCGCCAGAGCATTCAAATATACTAGCTGCACACTTGACTTTTGTAACCCTGGAATGGATGAACTATGTGAATCTCCATTGAAACTAAACTAACTTACCTAGAATTCCCAAAATGGCAAAAAGAGAAATCCTAGCTCTCGACCGATCGACTTGAGCACCAAAAAGTCGCATGACGATGTGAATGCCGATGTGGGTCTGTTCCTTGACCGGCATCAACCAATCAAACTAGTATCCGGTCAAGTATACAGCCAATCATAATGATTTCCGGTCAATAGTCGAGGTCTTACTCATGAATGCTGGGCACCAAATCCGGTGCAGGACGGAGAAGAACGGGAGACAACGGCACAAATCTACGGAGCCGGTCACGGAAGAGATATGCCATCGTCCCGGTCCCGATAGCCCTCCTCGTTTTCCGACATGGGCGTCCAGTGTCCCACATCTCACGATCGAGGACAAAAGGTTGGCATAACTTCTGAGTAAACTCATTCTCTTACGCCTAACCAACTTTTGCTCACAACTCACTTTCTATTGATGATACTGATTGAAACAATCATTTCACTGTCTTGATTCGTGATATTCACCATAATCGTCATCATGCCTTTGCTTACTCACTTCACCCTCAACACGGGCGCCAAGATCCCGGCAGTCGGTTTTGGCACGTGGCAAGCACCCAACCACGAAGTCATCGCGGCCGTCAAGACGGCGCTCCAGACTGGCTACAGGCACATTGACTGCGCCGCCATCTACCGCAACGAGGCCGCCGTGGGCGAGGGCATCAAGCAGAGCGGCGTGCCCCGGTCCGACATCTTCATCACCGGCAAGGTGTGGAACACCAAGCACAAGCCCGAGGACGTCGAGGGCGCCCTGGACAAGACGCTGGCCGATCTGGGCACGGATTATGTCGACCTCTACTTGATGCACTGGCCAGTGTAAGTTCCTCAGAGCAAAACCTCCCCCCTGCGGCCATATGTGACACTGACCATGTATCCTAGTGCCTTCGAGCCCAGTGACAAGTGGTTCCCCATTGACAGCGACGGCGTCTTCAAGCTCGCGGACATTGACCCCGCAGAGACGTACGCCGCCATGGAGAAGCTGCTGGCGACGGGCAAGGCCAAGGCCATCGGCGTGTGCAACTTCACCGCCAACAAGCTGCAGGCCCTGCTGTCCAAAACCAAGGTCGTGCCGGCGGTCAACCAGATCGAGGCGCACCCGTACCGGCAGCAGCCGGCGCTGGTCGAGTTCTGCAAGTCCCAAGGCATCCTGATCGAGGCCTACTCGCCGCTGGGCAACAACCAGACGGGCGAGCCCAAGGTCATCGACGACGCCAAGGTCAAGGACCTGGCCGCGGCCGCGGGGCTCGACACGGCGCAGCTCGTGCTGTCGTGGGCCGTCCAGCGCGGCACCGTCGCCCTGAGCAAGAGCGTCACGGCCAGCCGCATCGAGTCCAACCTCAAGGTGCAGGAGCTCTCGCCCGAGGCGTTCGCCGCCGTCGACGCGCTCGAGAGGCACAAGCGCTTCAACGTCCAGGCGAGGTGGGGATACGACATTTTCGAGGAGCTCGGCGATGATACTGTAAAGCGGATAGCGAAAGAGGCTGGGCCTGAGAACCTGCAAAAGTTCAACGTGTAAAGTTTAGTCAAAGTTCATTCCATATAGATGAGAAAAAAGATTCAGAATCATTTGATTACCCACGACTACCGCTTGTGAAATGAGATGAGAATATCATCTGTTGGTGTGGGTTGAGATAGATATATTTGAAAAGTTTCTTATTTTTATTTTTTAAACCAGCTCGATGTACTCGTATCGATGTGTTATTGAGATGGCTAATCTGTGAAAATTCCCTGCTAACATTATGTATGAGGGGGCAGATTAGGAATGATTGGACCGGCTTGCCAGATGAACGGCGCATCCTGATTGTCAGGAAACGTCCCGAAAGCCTGTCAAGATTTGTTAGCAGCGTCGTCTCGCCACTCGTTGGTCTCTGTTTTCTTACCATTGAGTCCAAATTCAGCCAATCTTCGCTCTGCCAGTCTTGAATAGACCAATTGACTCCGTCGAGGGGCTGGCCGAAATTTGTTTGCGGGCTTGACAGATCAAGTGCGAGACCGTA
Organism: Pestalotiopsis sp. JCM 9685; assembly: GCA_001599175.1. Lineage (NCBI taxonomy): Eukaryota > Fungi > Ascomycota > Sordariomycetes > Amphisphaeriales > Sporocadaceae > Pestalotiopsis > Pestalotiopsis sp. JCM 9685. The sequence continues at coordinate 6,875,876 of BCGF01000001.1, read as the reverse complement.
GTGGCGATCTTGGTCATGAGAGGCAGCCGTGTGTGAAGATGCTGTAAGATCGTTGTTTGAAGACGTGACTCCAGCTGTGCCTTGCTGAGTGGTGTTTGCGCTTCCAGTGGGGTCCTCGCTCAAGCCGCTGCGTGTCACCTCTTTGCGCAGCTTATCCAAGATCAACGCGTATCTCCTGCTGGGTGAGTTGGACGCAGTGGCCTGGGCTAGGTGTCTCTGACAGCGGCCCGCCAACTCCATGAGATCATTGCGATCTATGCTGTGATCAGGGAAGAGATCGGTACGGCCTTTCCGTGATTGTATCTCCCAGGCGTAGACAATGGCCAGGGCGCAAAAGGTGACATAGTGAGTCCACCAGAAGGCGTGGAAAATTGTGCCGCCCTCGGAGACCATGTCGTCGACAGTCTCCAGCACGGTGTTGGCCGCTATAATGGCTTCGCGGATCTGAGTCTCGCTGCCGGCGCTCATCCGACCCAGTAGAAAAAGGCGATTGACGTGCATTGTGGCGTGCGAATAAGCGATTTTGAGCGTCGTCGCTTGCCGTCGAAATCGAGGGATCAAGCTTGAGGGCGAGATGGAACCAAGATGAGGCGGCAGTGACGCCTTCCATTGTCGAAGCTCCTGGCTCAAACGATTGGCCGCGGCTATGCGGTCCTGTCGAGGGATCTGCTTGATTGAATAGACAGTCCGTGCCGCCTCGCTGAGGATTGATGCTATTTTCGAATGAAATATGAGCGCATCCGTGGCGCAGTCTTTTTTGCCGCGCTTGTATCCCGTCCTGGCCCCAATGGGTGTCATGTCCTCGTCGTTGATACTGTCTGGCATCTCCTGGTCTATTTCGTCGTCATTATAATGCCGCGGCCGGCCAAATATGACACCCATGTATTTATCCAGGATATAAGCTGTCCAGAAAGTTCTTCTACGACATTGAACCACGATGTAGTCCTCCGAGGAGGCATCAAAACGTCTCTTTCCAGCTTTTCGGTGGAGACCGAGTGCAGATATGAGCTGAATTGCGGTGCCAAACGTGTACCAAGCCTGGTTCATTCTCGACGTTGTGAGCAGGAAGATGACCTGTACGACGCGGGCTTGTGCAGACTCTAGAGTCGGCCGGGCGGTCTCATGTTGGATCAGGAAGCTAGCAGTGGAAAATAAGCTGTCGATACGGCTCATCGAAGCCGCTTCGTCTTCGTGGAATCGACCCGTCGCCTTTTCTTCGTGTGCGGTAGCGATCGCCAGCATAGTAAGGAGGATCGCGGCTTTCGCTCGGCCAAGGCCGTGGTATAGTTGCAAACCTTCTTTTCTATTGTCGAGCATTACCTGCAGCCATCGCTCGACCGTCGGGAGATGGAGAAAGCGATAGGTGGCGATACAGACGTCAAAGTACAGATACACCAGTTCCAGGGCTCTCTTCAGCGAAGGAAGTTGCACATCGCCCGGGCTGATGACCCCGATCGGCTTGTCGCCTACGGTCAATGTTGGGCTTTCTTCATTTTCTGCCTCGCCTGTAAAATCAGGCAATGGCCTGCTGACTTGGTTGGCGTTGCTCTGAGACAGTCTCCGGAAGGCTCTATGGACAAAAGCGAGCCCAGACGTGGTATCAAACAATTGGCCCTGGATCTCCGCAACTTCAAGTTCAGGCGACGCTCGCGACGGTGCAGCAGTATTGTGCTCGCTCAGAGCAGGCGCGTCGTCCACATGCATCGGAAGATCCGTGACGCGAGGTGACACGGCAGCCTCGACTCTGACATTGCTGCTAGTATCAGGTATCGTGTCGATCGCTGTACTGCAATCTGGGGAAGATTCTTGGCGTCGCGTGGAAGTGGACTCTCTATTCTCGGCGCCCAGACTGCGATGAGACGTCGACTGCACTGGAGTCACCAGCTGCCCTCGACGATACTCTGCATGGTAGTGGCAGTCTCTCGGGCGGCCGCGCTTGGTGCAGCTGTCACAGGGAATGGTCCCAGAACATCTGGCCTTGCGCCTCTTGCAAGTATCACAGGCTCGTGTGACCTTGACGCCTTTGCGCCTTTTCCCGGGGGCCCCAACAAGCCCGGAGAATGGCCGTTTCAACGGATTCGCTCCATGACCGAGGTCTTCCCTCGCGCCTTGCTGGATCCCGCGGTTGCCTACATCTTCCGGGCTGCTTCCGACTCCTTCTCCGGCATTCTCAGGACCAGCTGGCCCTGACGTATTGCTCTCCATCTGTATGATACGAATTCACGGGCCATCTGTTCGAGGTCGCTGGAGATATGAAATGCTGGAAACGTCTGTGATTCGTCAACGGATGTGATGGTGCTCTCCGGGGTCCCTGATTGGACTGGTGAGCCGAATAGAACCGCTCAAGTCCGTGGTCATTCACTCATCCTGGAAACTATCCAGAAGACTGATGCACTGGGGCAAGACGAGGACCCGTCAGATCTTTATCCGACAAAGAGAGGTCAGCCTGCGGGGAAGCGGAGCCGCGAAAAGAGAACCGGGGCGTCAATGCGGAGAGGGTAAGATCTAACCCAGCTCGGTAGAGTTCGAGCGAGACTATGTCCAGCCCTGGCTTGCACATGGCGCCAGATAAGATGACGATCCTGGATACAACCAATCACGTTCAAATCCGCTAGTGACTAGAGACAGACCGACCGTTGAGTCAAGGATAGTCTGTCCATCGTATGAGCTGGTCTTGGTTTTCGCGGGGCCCCGCAAACTACAAGCTCTTGGCTATGGACCAAGAACACCGAGAACCATACGGCTGGGGTTCGCCAAGAAACAGCAAACACCATGGCCGCGACTCAAAGGGGTCTATATTATAAACCGGGGCAGCCTCGAAACTGTGACTTTGAGGGTCTCAGGAGTAGGATACGCTCTCGGACACAAGTTGCAACGCTGTGTTACATCTTTACCAACACAAAGCGTTTATACAAAGTGGAACTATCCCTCTCTGGAATATAATATAATTGTTCGCTCGTCGACAGCGACGTTCAACGGTCACCATGGCGGAAGACAAGCCTGAAATCATGATGGTGAACGACAGAGAAGAAGACGGCCGCAGCGATGCCGACAAGGGCCTCTCGAGTGTCCGGACTATTGACAACATCAGAGTCATTGGTATGACCGCGGACGATGCGTCATTCTATGAAGGCTTCAGCGACAAGGACAGAAAGCAAATGGTTCGCAAGGTACGATTATCTGACTATGCCACCCTATCCGTTCTTCATATGATCATCGCTCACCATGTGTCAGGTCGATGTTCGACTCGTACCAATGTTATCCGTCCTATACCTGATTTCTCAACTCGATCGAGCCAACATCGGCAACGCGAAGATTGAGGGCATGAACACAGATCTCAAACTGACAGGTCTACAATACAACATTGCCTTGTCGTTGTTTTTCATCCCTTATATCCTCTTCGAGATACCCAGCAACATCATGTTGAAAAAGTTCACGAGACCTTCCATCTACATCGGATGCCTCGTCACGTCGTGGGGCATCATCATGATGTGCCACGGCTTCGTCAAGAACTTTGCCGGACTGATGGTGGTCCGCATGATCTTGGGAGTCCTCGAGGCTGGTTTCTGCCCCGGTGCCGTGTATCTCTGTACGTTTTGGTACATGCCGAAGGAATTGGCAACGCGCATCTCCATCTTTTACTGCTTCAGCGCGCTCTCGGGAGCGTTTTCTGGCCTCCTCGCCGCAGGCATCGCGGAGATGGATGGTGTCGCGGGATACCGGGGATGGCAGTGGATATTCATTCTCGAGGGCATCTTGACCATTGTACTGGGCATCTTGTGTTTCGCACTTCTGATTGATTCACCGCGGCTTTCGCACAAGTGGCTCAGCCCCGACCAGATCCGATACCTGGAGCTGCAGATGTTCATCAAGCAGGGCGGTCGCTCGTCGTCCGAGCAGGAGGGAGGACACCACTGGCAGGACTTCAAGGCCGTCATCACCAACCCTCGCATGTGGGGTCAAGCTTACATTCTTCTTTGCATTTCTGCTTGCTCTTATGGTAAGTCTAGCTCTCGTCATACACACACAGGTTTCCTCGGTGCTGACATGTAGAACAGGCAACAAGTTCACGCTGCCCTCCATCACCAAGGCCATGGGCTTCACCAACACGAACGCGCAGCTCATGACGGTGCCTGCGTACATTGCCGGCGCCATCTCGGCCATCTTCTTCGCGCGGCTCTCGGACCACTTCTACTGGCGCATGCCGTTCGTGGCCATCCCGCTGGCCATGATCGCCGTCGGCTACAGCATCATCATCTCGTTCAAGGGCGACCTGCCGGGCCACGTGGGCGCGAGCATGTTCGCCGTCATTCTGGCGTGCATGGGCATCTACCCGGTGCAGCCGGCGGGCAGCTCGTGGGCGGCCAACAACCTGGCGCCGTCGTCGCGCCGGGCCGTCGGCGTCGCCTTCGTCATCGCCACCGGCAACATCGGCGGCATCATCGGCTCCTACATGTTCTTCGACTCGGAGAGCCCCTCGTACTTTACCGGCTACGGCCTCGCCATCGCCTTTGGCGTCACGGGCATGCTCATGTCCTTTGTGCTCGAGGCCACCTACGTCATGTCCAACAAGAAGAGGGCCAAGATGTCCGAGCTGGATATCCGCTCCAAGTACTCGGAGGACGAGCTGTTTCGCATGGGAGACAAGTCGCCACTGTTCCGATACATCACTTGATTATGCTCTGGAAGTTCTTGTATACAGTGATGGGCGGTTTCTTGTTGGAGATACAGTGATCCTTCAAAAGCTTCCGCATCTAGGTTGCTTTGGCGAGAATTCGCCTTTTCTCATTTCGCAACACATAGTATACCTAGTCTATAATGATGAATATGACATCTGACGTTCCTTAATCTATTCACAGCATCTTTTGGAATCGTCCTGAAAGGCCAATTGTTTCTCCCTTCCGTGTTTCAAGTTGTCAGCATTTGGCAAAATTCCACAGGCCGGCCTCATTGCATCGTAGGAGCTGTCTCGGAAAGTTTGAAGCGGTGGCGACCAGACACGAACCAATCTGCCGCTGCTGCCAGTATAACGGCAAGCGCAAGTGGTCCGGCGTAGTTCATGTTGTCGGAAGTGGCCGGGAGTACCGTGGGGAGCGCCGCAAAGCTCAGTATATACAAGATGTACGATACCGCCAGGGCGTTGATCATGGTTCCGTAGGATCCAAGACGGAACGGACCGAGTTCTGGCAGGCGGTTGCGAAGTCTCAGGATAAGCAAGAAGGAGATTGGGATCCCATATGAGATGTAGAGACCAATGAGCGGAAGCGATATCATTGCATTGAATGCGGTGGTACTGCCGATGGAGATCATGCATAAGATGACGCAGACTGTGGCGAGAAGAAGGAGGGCGCGGAGAGGTTGCTTGAAGCGATCAGACACCTGGATAGATTCATTAGTTGAGTCCTTCCTCTGTTTAGCCATTTATCTTTCCGGCAAAGCACTCACTTGACCAATGTATTTCGAATATGGCAAACCATCATTTTGCGCAAAGGCCCAGGTAAGTCTCGCTACTGAAGCGAAGATATTCGCCAGCGAAACATACAAGATGAACGCATGACACATGACCAAGAACGTCGTCGCCGCTTTGGACTTGGTAGCGTTCATGTACAGACCGACCAGTGCTACTCCGAGCGGCGCTTCGGCCAGGGCGTCCAGGCCACCAAGATAGTAAGCTGCAACCACGAGCCAGGCAAACATCATGAAAGCATTCAAGACGACAGAAAGCATGATGGCGGCTGGTACATTGCGCTTGGCGTCCTTGACCTCGGTGCTCATGTGGATGACGCCGTCGAACCCAGTCGTGGGGAACGCGAGAGGCAGGACGCCGATGCCAAACGCAACGCCTGGCTGAGCCCAGCCGCTCTCCCCGGTCGTCAGACTCGCCCATACGGCCGCGTGGCTACTCCGGGTACCAAGGGCGCTCAGCACGGCGATGCTCGCTACCCAGAAGACGCCGTGGCCGAGAGCCCCGATCCACTCCATGGCAACGACGATGCGCCGGAACCACAGGTTGGCCACGAGCGGCGGGACGCAAAAGGCCGCCATGACGAGCGCGGTCTGCCACGGCGTCACCTGGAAGCCCGGAAACCACAGCACCACGACGCTCAGCAGGCTCTGCGCCAGGTACGCGAGACTGGCGGCGGTGCTGGTCATCCAGGCGAACACCGTGATCCAGCCCTGGAACAGGCCCCAGAAGCGCGGCGCAAAGGGGGCGAAGCGCGCCGACCAGCGGTATTGCGCGCCCACGGCTGGGTCGGCCGAGGCCATCTCGGCGAGCGAGAGCGCGATCAAGATGCACCCGATGCTCGTGAGCAGGCCTCCATACACGAGCGTGGCGGTCCCGCCGTTGAGGAGGTTGAGCTGCAGCGAGAGGCCGACGGCTTCCCAGCAGGCTTGCAGGGTCCAGCCAAAGTATACCGTGGGAAGATAAGATATGTAGTTCTGTTCATGGTGAGATGGTTTCTTTTGTGGCAGGCCAGTCGCCGACGAGTGAGAGAATGGCGGAGAGCCGCGATTGACTTACCTCGACTAGACCTCCATGTTTGTCGTTATCCTCCTCGACATCAAGGACTGGATAACGTTTCTCAGCAGTTTCCATGTCTGCTCGTTTATCTGAGTTATTTTCCATTTTGATTCAGGCCACCATAACTAACAAGTTGATGTCTTTTGGAATGTGGTTTATACGTGGTTGAGCATGTACACTTCAAACACTCTAGTACTATCATTATAGAAACGAAGTTCAGGAGACCGGATCATTTGTATGCGCAACCCAGATACTCGGAGTGCATCAGCCGATATCGTCATCACTGAACAGAGACGGCAGCGGACGAACTCCGCATAGGCATGCGAAAGATACAGAAGATAACGTCGCACCGCATATGCGGTGCGTCCCTTATTCTGTCTTTTTATTTGAGATAAGACATTGCTATGTCCATCCGGTCGAAATTCCAGCCAATAATGCCGCACAAATGTTGTTGAGAGCGTCGTCGCTATATGCTTGTAGATAGCCAGACGAGCAGCGCTATACGGAGGGTGCAGGGCCCAGGCGGCAGAGGACATCCTATACGCTCTATACGTAGCAGTGCAGAAAACCGTGCATAGTATTCGCCTGGTATTGCCTTCGGCAGATGCCGCGGCGAACTATGATAATATTTTAGGGTGTACCTTAGAAGCAACTTACATGTGGTACCTCCCCGCATTCGCTGACATGGACTTGGGAGATATTGAGAAAATAAGCCAGATTTCCCGTTGCTGTAGAATCCAATCTCGTACATGATTTCTGGCAAATACGTCAATCAGTGTCTTCCCAGTATCAATGGATAGCATCCAATATCTGACGTCTTTGAGCGCGAGGCTTGCGTGTGGGAGTTTGCTGGCCGTAGCAGTAACTGTAAGCCCCGAAGTCTTGTATGAGTGTGATTAGAGTTGACAGTTCAGCTACTTGGAATCTCCATCTACCGTCTTTGGTTTCACCCTCTTGCCGGGGTGCCGGGTCCGTTTCTTCAACGCATCTCGGGACTTCCAAGAATCTGGCAATGTCGCAGGGGAAATCGACATATATGTGAAATTGAGGCGCACAGGAAATATGGTATGTACTTGACCACACTATAACCTAGTTATCTTCCATTGATGCATGTGTTCTAACGTCACGTATCAGGGAGCGTCGTGAGGATTGGTCCAGATTCAGTAAGCCGGACGACGTTTCTCTTGATAGAGCATTTCTAGAGAGTCATGCTTGCTGATGTGGAAATTGCTATACAGTTGTCCTTCGACACCCTCTCAGCTCTACAAACCATCCACACAAAATCTGCCAACTTGTTCAAGGGCGATGAGTTCTACGGTCTCCTGGATGGCGGACCGGAAGGTGGCCAGAGCCTTCAAATGACACAAGACAATGAATCGCACTCGGCGCGGCGCAAGATCTTGGACCGCATTATGCCGTCTCGGGAGCGCGCCTTCAGCATCATCAACAATCTCGCGCGGCAGTTCGCGTCGACTGCGTGGGAACACGCCGAGTCGAGCGCGGACGGCCTCGTCGACATCAGCAAGCCGGCCTCGTGGTTCGGGTTCGACGTCATAACCACCATCGCGTTCGGCAGGCCGCTGGACATGCTGCACTCGGACGGCTTCCGCTGGGTACCCCGGTGCCTGCAAGACGCGAGCACATTCCTGTACTGGGCAGGTTTTGCGCGGTATTTGCGGGTAGCACGTTGGTTTCTCGGCTCCAGCTGGCCGTCGCGGCTCGGCATGACGGACGCCATCGAGGCGCAGAGGTATCAAGACCTGGCCGAGAGCCAGGTCCAAAAGCGAGCCGACAGGATGGCCGACGAGAAGAGCGTGGACCCAGAAGACATATTCGGGCGGCTGATCAAGACGAACCTGTACAGCAAGTTTGACCTGAGAGCTGACAGCTCTCTGCTCATCGCGGCGGGCAGCGATGCGCTCCGACTCACTCTAGGAGCCACTCTCTTCTACTGTGGTCGGCACCCAGATGTTCTGGAAAAGTTGGCGGCAGAGATTCGCAACTGCGGCGAAGATCCAGAAAATATCACAGACACAACTCTGAGCTCGCTCAAGTATATGCGGGCGTGTCTCGACGAGGCGATGCGTCTGACTCCTCCCTTGCTGAGTAGTGTGCCGCGGGAGGTCGACATGGGCGGCGTCGTCGTGGACGGCATCGCGGTGCCGGCGGGCATGTCGGTGGGAACTTCGACCTATGCACTACACCGCAATCCAGCCATATTCCCGCGCCCCGACGAGTACGTGCCTGAACGATGGCTCGAGAGGCCGGTCGACCCGAGGACTATCGCTGCGTTCAATCCATTCCTCAAAGGGCCGCGTGCATGCCCCGGCAAAATGATAGCCTACCTTGCGATGCAGTCGGCATTGTTTCATCTCATCTATAGGTATGATATTATTATCACTGAGGCAAGTGTCAAGCACAAGGAAAATATGAGGGAGCTGGGGTATACTGGGACAAGAGGGGATGAGTACATGGTTTATGACTGTATCCTTGGCTACGCGGAGGGCCCCATGATCCAGATTCGTCCCAGAGCTCTCTGAGGGTGTCTTCTGTATATTGAGAGAGCATAGCGACGCCAACTAGAACACACCCATCAAATATGGTGCTTTCACTGTTGAACAGTCTGAAATTCATCTATGATTTTGTTTAGACAAGTTCTGCGTGAACAACACGCAACTCAGTGAAAAGGCTCTCATGAGGCAATACCAGCCTCTTTCTCAATATCTTGTTGAGAAGGGCACCACTTATCCTGTAGGGACTGGTCCAATGACGTGGTGTAGACGGATGTAGGCCACCACTCGCCCCAGCTGGTGAGGAAGATCTGATTCGGGTCCGCTGGCAGATCGTCCCTTGTGAATGCATTGAGCAGACTCTGAGCTCCTGCAGTATTTTGTCAGCCACAAGTTACACTATCAGCGACGAAGTGGGCAGTATAAATACCTTCCTGGACAGATTTTGCATCGGGCACGTTGGAGGGAATGTTGAAGCCGGAATAGCGACCGAGTCCGGTACCAGGAATCAGGCCCGGAGACACGGCGACGACCGTGGCCGACTTGCCCAGGTGCCGGCGCCAGTAGTGCGCACCCAAGAGCTGGGCGTACTTTGATGCGCTGTACGTCACTGACGATTCAGCGCCAGATTTGGCGACGAGATCAACGTCGAGGGTTTCTGTAATCAAAGTTGCCAATCGGTCAGTCAAGCATTATAGCAGAGCTTTCAACATGGTTCGAGACTTACTCGGATCATTATCTCGCAGATTTCGAATGGCTCCAGACGAGACGACGACCACGCGGGATTGCGAAGTCGTGAGTTTTTCTCGCAAAAGATGGGTGAGGTAATGCTGGGCTGTCGCGAAGGTTTATAACGTTAGTTTACCATGATTTCTTCGATTGAAACTACAGTCTCCTCGGCCGGGACGACTCACACAAGTGGTTGACGACGAGAGCTTCGCACCACTTCGATCCGTGCGGTCCAGGTTCGTTGGCGGCTTTGATCAGGGCTGCGTTCAGAAAGAGAAAGTCCAGCTTATCTTGGCCGAGCTGTTCGAGTGCCTGCTGCGCAAACGACTTGACATTGCCGAGGTCCGAGAGATCCAAAGGCAAGAGCGAGATGCTGTGCTTCTCGCGGTCAATCTTCAATGCGTCGTATGCATTCTGTGTCCCCTTGACGTCGCGCGCGCCGAGGATGAATCTGTACGGTTGAGACTGCGATAGAAGCAGCTTTATGGCTTCAAAGCCCTGTTTCGCTATTAGCACCTTCGTAGGCTGAGCTTAGGGGATGTTGGGGGGTTCGAGGCGTACGAGACCGGATGAGGCGCCAGTCGCAACAATGGTTTTGGCGATAGCAGACATGATGACGTTCGGGTGCTGTCGATTTCGGGAGACGAAGTGTTGAATGAAAGCAAGTCGTTCGATTGTTTACTTATTTATGGTGACAGACCGTGGTGATGTCAGCAGCTTTTTGTACTTGGCTTTATGGTCTCACATAAGAGGTCTCACAACTGTGCAAAAGTCCGCTAACTCCGCTAGATTCAGCACTAAAACCTGCCACCAGCCGCATAGTAGTTCATTCCATTTGTAAGCGACGAACGACTTCTTGTGCTTTCAATTGCAAAGATTCTTCCCGCGCGGTTAAGAATAAGCACTGAGGTTGGGACGCTCGTTTGCGTCATGGAGTCTTCGATTAAGCAAATTCGGAAGGATACTGCTGGAGAAATCCTTCTGTGCACCACTAAGGCCTGTTCAAGATCCGATATTCTGGAACAGTGAACCAAAATCGGAGCTGATATAATATTTGTGCTTTTTAAGCTTTACTTTGTATGAATATCGATGCGGAGTATACGTCCAGGCATTTGGTTTGAGATCTATTACAGTCCCAGCTCCACTATTAGTGACCTCGAACGAATTGTCCGTAACGAATCTTTACACACGTGGGACATTTTGTATATATGGAGTTTATTTCAGCAATAATCGATTATTTCAACTTGTTTCGTCCTGTTATCGATATCGACGTTGGCCAAGGGTGATGTAAATAATGTCCTCCAAAAGAATAATATATCTTTCCATGACGGAATTGAAAATGATAAAGACAGTCAAGCTATAATTTACATCTTTTGCGGCTTCTCAGATGCTAGAATTTTGCGTTGTAAATTGAAGCATACGATATTGATACGCGAATGAGCGCCATCTCTTCCCTATCCCACTGCCCGACACATTGCGACTTCGGTCGATGACATGTCGGTTTAAATTGATATCAACAAGAGAACATTCAAGGTGAGTAGGTACGCCCTGACAGTTCCATCTCATTCAATTCCTGAAGTGCTTGGAACAATTCTTCTGATGCATGATGAACTGCGAAAATCGCGTCGCTCATATTCGACTGTGCACGCATCAGAAGCTCACATTCCCACTGATACCCCATTTTGCGGAAATCGCAAGTCCCAAAAGCACATGTGACAAACTCTCTACCCTTTGTCTTGTTGCGGGAGTTTGTCACCTGCTTGCGCACTGGAAAGCCACAGTAACATCGTCCGTTTTCCTCGGAGACACCTTGAAGATCGGCCCAGCAGATGAAGGCATTATGGTAAGGCTGGCCCTCACCATTTTCACAAACGAAGTAGCTTCGACCCTTGTTGATTGAGCCAGGCTTTCGGGACATTTTCTTCATGATTCCCTTGGCCGAGTTGCAATATCGACATCTCACGAGTGCTTGTGGGAAGCACGGGTGAGGTATTCGTGGCTCTGGCCTCGTTTCTTCCTGAACTCTCCATCTCTTTTTCCACGCATCCAAGCGCTGATCGGGTATGAGACCTTGGGAATCGCATAATTCCTTGAACTCCGAAGACGAGCACGATATGGCCCACTGACTCAACGCAATAGTGTTGTCCACTGGCGAAAATATGACCGGATCTGAGGACAGTGGCATTGCCTTTGAATTGACATAGTTTACCAATCCAGGCGATCCTTTGGTCGGAGAACCGTTGCGTTGAAGAGACGAAGCCGCATGCGGCATTGTCAAATTTGTTTCAGCGGCAGACTTGACGTCTTTTTTCTGTGTCACTATGAGTGACGAGCGCAAGTCGCTTCACGAAAGGAGCGATGTAATATTCAGCCAATAGGGTCGGGTCAGCTTAAGTCTAGTTTCACAACAATATCAAGAGGCGCAGTGATGTTTTCCAGATAGTCTCATGCGAGATGATGATGAAAGTTGTGACCTTTGACCGCAATAGAGGCGTTGTGGAGGGGTTTTGGAATTTTGGATCGCCAGCGGCCAGGGTTCTATCAAATCGACTTGCTCGGGGTGGGCCACTCTTATACCGACTCTGAAGATGGGAATACCTGACATGGTCCTGGATATGCTTTTAGGCGACACCTCCCTGGCTGTCTGGAGCACGGAAAGGTAAACGAGAGTTTCGCCATCTTAAATTTCGCTATCCTAAAGCCGCTATCCTAAAGCTGCCATTATATAGAACTCAAGTCAGTAAAGCAAGTTCACAATAAGAAGCCAGCCGAGTGTAGTCCGCGACTTTGCCTGGCGTCTTGTGCCGGCACTGTGCTTATTCTGAGGCATCAAGGCACAAAGGCCAACCAGTTTGTGACGGCGCGAACCAAGATTATTTGTGACATGTCAGCAGACCCAACCTCTACCAGAGTTCGAATTTTGGGTTCGACATGCACTCGCGTGCAATATTGTAAATTCATAACGCGGCGACGAATTGACTCTGGCCTATCTGAAGGTATGACGGATGAACAAAAAAGAGCCAGCCGGTCTTGAGCCCCTGACTTCCTAGAGGTCAGCGGAATTGGTGATTGCTTTCTAGAAGGTGGCCGCCAGCTGGCGCCGTCAAGTGAGAGTGCCTGGTCAATGTTAGTCAGCGCCTCAACCCACTGGACCCCTCAAGTGCTAGCCTCAACTCTAGGTGAACAGCGGGCGAAGCTTCCAAAGTACCCCTGTACCTCTACTGCCTACAGGTACCTAGGTAACCTTAGGTACAATCAATCAATATTTACCCCACCATCAATCAACGGCGGCAGCGGCCTCAGTTTGTTTTTGGTTGATTGGGTGATAGCGTCGCCAGCTGCTCCAGGAAATTTGGATTGCCAACGAAATTGATGCCATCGCGGCGGCCCGGCCTTTTGATTGTACTTTGCACCCATTTTCACATCGGTCGCATCCTCACCCTTTACGACTTCTAATAATCCCTTCTGCCTAGAGCCCGCCACTGCTCTTTTTCCTCCCGCCCTTTTCCCCCGCAGATCCCGAATCTACGGTTCTTGCCTAATCCCGCCCATCCCTTTCTTTTCCCTATTCGCAGTTCTCCTTGCCGATTGCTGCTGATCGAATCCGCACCGCAAACATGGGTGAATCCAGGTGCGTGGCCATGACCTCACACTCCGTGCCCAACGCCCCCGACTATCGCGAACGCGCGCGACTAACCCGACAGACAGACAGGAACTCATCGCATGGCTGAACAGCCTGCTCCAGCTCAACATCACCAAGGTTGAGCAATGCGGTACTGGGTAAGTAAACACTGCAGACGAGTGCCCCTCCCCCGCGACACCTTGCATCGTCGCCACCCCTGTTCGCGCCGTCCTGGCTCGTCATGAAGAGCATCACAGCTGACCTCGATCGCGACAACAATAGAGCGGCCCTCTGCCAGGTCTTTGACAGCATCTTCCTCGACGTTCCCATGTCCCGGGTCAAGTTCAACGTCAACACCGAATATGCCTACATTACCAACTTCAAGGTGCTGCAGAGTAAGCCTGCCTAGAGTCCCTGGGTTTTACCACTCCGAGCACCAGCTAACGCTTGTCCCTTCCCCTTCTGCAGACTGCTTCGCCAAGCACAAGGTCGACAAGCCCATTCCTGTAGAGGCCCTCGTCAAGTGCAAGATGCAGGACAACCTCGAGTTCCTGCAGTGGGCCAAGAGATACTGGGACCAGAACTACCCCGGTGGCGACTACGATGCCGTCTCGAGGCGAAAGGGCGGTGCCATGCCGGCCACTGGAACTGGTCCTAGAGTGGCCAGCAGTGCCGCAACCCGCAGGACTGGAGGCACTACGCCCTCGACCGGCCCCCGACTCGGATCCGCCGCTGGTGGCGCTGCCTCTGCCGCCCTGCGACAGGAGAACAACACCCTGAAGGAGACCGTCGTTGGACTCGAGCGCGAGCGCGACTTCTACTTCAGCAAGCTCAGAGACATAGAGTTGCTCGTCCAGCAGGCTGTGGAAGAGGACCCCGAGCTGGAGAAGCAGGAGGATGGCCTTATCAAGGCTATCCAGGCTATCCTCTACTCTACCGAGGAGGGCTTTGAGATTCCTGCCGAGGGTGAGGGCTTGGATGACCAGGAGACATTTTGAGCCAACAGCCCGGGTGCAGCATTAGATGAATCGGCAGAGTATGGCCACCTAGGACTGTGACAAGAACACAGCCACTAATTTCCGTACGAAGGGGGTTAAAAATGGTCGTTGGTGTTCTGTTGAGTGGAAAACATGGGTTCAGAGAGCATGTCTCAACAGCGCACTGTGCTCAAGATGGAGCACAAGCGACCAAGGGGTACAAGTAGAAGGCGGGCTGTTTAGCCCGTGCTCCTGGACAGTTGGTTGAGCACCAGAGCAAAGAGGTACATTACATGATGAGGTCCATGATAGACACCAAGAGTTCTCTTCACATGTTTATTCTGCTGTAATCTTTGACTCGAGCACGAATAATCACGATTCTGTTACAAGGCTGAGGACAATGTGACAAGTTCCCCATTTACGCTGTTCATCAAGTCAATTGTCATGAGTTGTTTCCAAAGATGACCGGCCAATCAGTTCTGCCCCATCGAAACAATGCTTTCGGGGTTTGTCCAAATTGTCACGTTATGATAAAACGTCACAGAAGTCTATACTAACAATCCGAACAATCAGTAGTTGCCGTTTCCATTGTGCAGTACTTGCCTCGTATTAAGAATGATGATTCTCTCCGATTAGCGTGCCTTCCAATGATTGTTCTTTTCTTTGGTTGATAGTCCTTCCAGCCTGTCCAAATAAATGGTTGTTCAGATGGTTCTTGCACCAAATCCGAACAGCACCAAGAACCCAACAGTGAACTCGTAGCACTGGCTTGTGAGTAAAGACGTCCATTACTCTTTCCTGGGAATATTTCCTTTACTAGATAATTCAAGACTTGACTTCCATTATCACAGCATCGCCGACATGGCAAGGACACCGCATACTCCCCGGCGCAGCAAGAGACTTCGCAATCGGCGACGACCTACACACGGCATCGCCTCAGTCCAGCGACAATCCCTCCGAGTCGCCATTCGACAAAGTCTTGAACAACCTCAACCTGTCGGCGCCGTCGCCCCTTCTAGCGGTTCAAGCATCGACAGCCGAGAATCAAGTCCCCTCGGCGCATCCTCATCCGGCGAAGAGGATTCCAGCATTACCGACACCGAGTCTCAAAAGTCACCAAGCCGATCGCCTGGCCAATTCAATGGTGTTCCTGACAAGAAGCCCGGATGGTACAAAATCAAGCGCATCGTCGCCCAGAAACTCAACTACTACTTGGTGGAGTGGGAAGGTGTCGACCCGGATACGGGACTGGATTGGCCGGTTGACTTTGTAAGTGATCATCTTGACGCCGAATTGGGCCGCGCCGAGCAACGCCGAGCATTTAGCCCTGACTATACTTCCTATACGATCTAACACATCCTTTGTCTCGCAGGTCTATCGGACCGACGTCACCGGTGCCGCGCTCCGGGCATGGCATGAGATTCAGAACGCCGGAGGACTCAAACGCGCTCGATGCGGGACTCTGATCATGGAGGGATCACAAAGCTCGGTGGATCATGAAGAGGCGTGGCAGCGCAGCATCAGGCAGGCTTGCGGCAAGTCGTAATTGCAAGCGATGATTACGGAAGATGAACAGCAGAGATGGGGTTGGAAATGAAATGCGAGTCAACAATACGCAGTGAATAAAATGGGCTGTCACCAAGTATTATGTTTTGTGTTTCTCTTTTTCGTGATGCGGGACTGTCTTGAATATAAAGGGTGAAGTGTGTGTAATCAAGATCATGGCTGTGAATATGGACTGCTGCTACACCGTGCATTTTCCAACCGTCAACAAGGGAATCACAACTGACAGTTCAGTGATTAATGTACAGAAACACTTCCCAGTCGCAGTTTCGACAAGTAGAATTGAATCATCGGCTGGTCCTAGAAAGTATAAAAGTTGTGTCTTCTGGCCCCAGAACTCTCCTTTTTCTTTCTCTCCATCGTACCAACAAGCATCAACAACTCCTCATTGTCATCTACCACACCAACACAAACAAAGCCAGCGGCAAAAAGACCTGACACATACATACACACAAACCCACGCTAGTAGTACCCTCATAATCTCATGAAGATTGACCACCCAAAAACACACATCCCCACCAAAAAACCATCTCCCTCGACTCATCAACATGGACTACATGGGCTCTAGCAAGAAGGGCGGCCACAGCAAGGGCTCGACCTTTAGCTCCGGCAAGGGAGGCCATCGCGGCGGCGGCGGCCACCACTACAACTCGAACGTCTCGTCGGGCGGCAACTCCAGCAGCAGCTCGAGCAGCAATACCAACGGCACCAATGGTACCCGTGGCCAGTCGAACGGCTATGGTCAAAGCAACGGAAACGGCAGCCGGAAGTAAGGGTTGTCTGGGTCCAGTCGCGGTCACATATTTGATTTAGCGAAAGAGGCATCATGGTTTGGGAGCAGCATACAGCATACATACAGTAGACGGAGTATGGCGTTTTAGCAGAAATGAATAAAATCATCACGGAAACATCTTCTTCTAAAACGTATACCTAGACATGTATACCATAAATCTTTCTTGTAGTCGAATGAAAAGGAAGGGCAAAACTCTATGCGTGATCCCGGCGCGATTCGAACTCTAAGCCTTTCTTTTCGCGTGTCTACTTCTGTAGACGCCTCCTGGCTTACGCAAGAAAAGTCTTGGTATACTGCAGATTGTGTAATGTGATCATGCTGTATAAACTCGGAGTATATTCAATCTGGCCTGCAGATGGAACACCCAGAGTCGACTATGGATTTTCTATGCTCTATTCAAGAAAAGAGATGAGGCTAAGTACATGTACATGGACACTAAACTACATGCTGAGAAAAAGCCCAACCGACTACTCGACATATTAACCACCGAAGAACTGACTGATGCTGAAACGACAACCGCAAGGCAAATTTATCAATCGAATACTCCATCCTTAGCGATACCTCACAGTCTTCCCATTTAAAACCCACGGCTTAACTTCCGCTCTAGGTACAGCCAGTGCCTACAGTGCCATCAGTCTGGTCACTGCCCTGGCTGAGCTTGTTGGCGGCTTCCTTCCTTGTACAACCAGGGCAAGCATCGGTTGAGGCGGGGCTATCGTCATCTTTCGCAGCTTCTGTCTCTGTTGAAGTAGCAGGAGCTTCTGCGGATGCATCCGCCGTTTCCTCGTCCGAGTTGGCAGCACCAGCAGCCGCCTTCCTTGTGCAGCCAGGGCAAGCATCGAGCGAGACATCCGAAGCATCAGTGCTCTGACTGGCCGTGCTGGTCGCCAGCTTCCTGGTACACCCCGGACAGGCATCCGTACCAGCATCACCATCGTCCTCGCTGGCGGCGGTCGCTTCGGCTGTATCGGCTGTCTTCTTCTTCGTGCATCCTGGACAGGCGTCCGTCGACGCATCGCCATCGTCCTCGCCGGTAGTAGCCGTTTCGGCCAGCTTCCTCGTGCACCCAGGACAAGCGTCTGTTGAAGCATCGCCAGCATCCTCGTCGGCGGTGGTTGACTCGGCCAGCTTCTTCGTGCAGCCAGGACAGGCATCCGTTGACGCATCGCCATCGGCCTCACTGGTGGTAGCTGTGTCGGCCAGCTTCCTCGTGCACCCAGGACAGGCGTCTGTGGATGCGTCTGTTGGTGTGTCGGAAGCATCGTCGCTAGCGGTGGCCGTCTGGGTGGCCATCTTCCTTGTACATCCTGGGCAGGCGTCGGTCGATGCACCCGTATCCGCATCTTCTTCGCTCGTTTGGACCGCCTCGCTCGCCTTCTTCCGAGTACAGCCGGGGCAAGCGTCAGGAGAGACATCGCTATCTTCCGATGTCAGCTTGATTGCGTCGGCTGTCTTCTTGGTGCACCCGGGGCAGGCCTTTGGCAAAGCATCATCGGTCTGTTGGCTGTCCGGCTTGTCTGCTTCGATCATCTTCCTCGTGCAGCCGGGACAGGCGTCCGGTGAGACGTCAGTTGCTGCGTCGTTCGCGCTGGCTGTGCTGGCCAACTTCTTCGTACAGCCAGGGCACGCATCCTCGGAAGCAATCTGAGCTGCCGCGGCCGACTCTTTTCTTGTACAGCCGGGGCAAGCATCTGGCGAATCCAGGTCGTTGACCGCGGCCATATCCGATGACTCTGCCTCTTCAACGTTGCTCGAGTCGACCACCTTGCGAGTACAACCAGGACAAGCGTCCGTGGAGATGGGGGCTTGTGCAGCGGCAAGGTTTGCAGCACGTCTAGTGCATCCTGGGCCAGCATCAGGGTCATTCTCAGTTCTGACTGGTACCTTCAAATGCCTAGTGCACCCCGGGCATGCGTCCTCGTTGTCGTTCATGAGTACCATACTGCTTCGACTCGGAGTGATCAAGGGCAAGTCGATATGAGAAAAGGACCTCGAACTTGTAGCCTCGGAGCCGTCGTTCTCGTATGCCGCGAAGTCCCGGTCGACTTCCCGCCTATCCGCGAATCGACCACTGCCATGACGACGGGTCTTCTTGGACGCGGTTTCGCTTATCTCCATCTCGTTGAGCATGACACTCGCTTGGCGGCGGATGGACGTCACGACACGGTTGTCATGCAGGGATTTTGGCGTGGCGATGTCGGCAAGTGCTTGCTGCCGAATTGACAATTGGCTGGACTCTTTTTCTTCCGCGCTGGCCGTCTCCGAGTTGATTGCCTCGTCCTCGGCCGGGGCATTCCGTTGGAAGAACAGCAGCGTACTGAAAAGCTCCTTCAGGTGGGTGTAGCTGAACCCATCGGTCAACTTGGCGATGAAATCGCATGCCTCCTCGGGAATGGTCACTAGCTGGTATTTGTCCAGCTTTGCCTTCCACTGTTTTGCAAAGGCAACGCGCTCGTCGTGTCCCGGAAGCTTGCAATAATACTTGCTGTCAAATCTCCCGGGACGATCTCGAATGGCAGGGTCCAATTCTTGAATGTTTCGTGTCGACCCCAGGATGAGAATCCCGTCATTGTTGCCGTGGTCCAGCTCGTCGAGGAAGGTGCTGCGGGAATCTTCGGATGTGAACGAGTCAAGGTTCTCGAGGACAAGAAGGCAAGGAGCGGTCTGGCGAGCTCGGGAGAACATGTCGTTTATCTTTGATGGATACACGTCGTGTTGGCTAGCGAAGTTGGCGTAGACGCTTGGGACGAGATGCTGTCCCTGGGCCAGTGTTGCCATTACCGCCTTCATAAAGGTAGTCTTTCCGGTACCAGAAGGTCCATGGAAGATGATGCCTCTTTTCCAGGGCAAGTTGAAGTTCTTCAAGAGCTCACGAGAAGCGAAGAATGTCGTGGCTTCCTCCTTCATGGCAGTCTTTGCAGTCGCATCCATAATAATATCGTCCCAGTTAATAGACGGCATGGTCTCCCATGTCCAATCTGCTGCCTCTAGATAATTGTGATGCTCCCATGGCTTCGAGTTGAAGTCCAAGGTTTTCTTGCTGGTCCGAGCCGTCCATTGCCCGACTGCCTTCGTGAGGGCCTTGGTCTTGGGGTGCACGCCATCGTGGTATACAGCCGTGCCGCGTGGCGTAAGAAGGAAGTGTAATTCGTTATGTTCCATAAAGTCTTTAGGCGACAGCACGAACAAGAAGAAATCCGTGTCCTCCCAAGAGTATTTATACTTGGCGAAGAGGACCTTGTCCTTCAGATTGCGGTCGGTACTTGACGTCTCGCGAGAGAAGCTGAGGCTCGTAATATAATCGGAATCGGCATCTGGGGTCGCCTCTGCGTTTCCCGCTTCGGCATAGCCGAGCAAGTCGAGAGAGGCCTTGTTCACCTGGGAAACGTCGAAGTTGGGATGACGGTCTTTGAGGATCTTGGAAAATGTAATAGGAAGACTTGGCCGCCCATCCAAGAGGGCGACAAGGTCCGAGAGTGTGTTGGTGGTAGCCATCGATCTGACGTTTGAATTTGGGAAGGATTGCTGGAAAAAGGAAGTGGTGTGAAGGTACTTGTTTTATTTGATGCTTGCAAGAGTCTTGATGGGGTGTCAATGTGTTCTTGTAGAAGGATCTGGGCGTCCAGAATTTCAAGCCATGCAGACAGATCTAAGCACTAAATAGACATATTCTTACCCTCCACAAGGTGTGTGTGTGTGTGTGTTTCGCGAACCATTTTGATAGGCGTCCTTTGAGGCTCTCTCGGTCAGAAACTCATGAGGCATATTGAAAATCAGGCAGCTAGGCGGAGCATACCCACGATTCGACATGTAGAGAAAGATCCATTAGCGAGGCCCAAATCAGAGTCATCAGCAGGTCCACTTCACCGAACCACGGTCGTGAGCCTACCTTGCCGCAGTGACGATTCGGCTCAAGGTTTGCGAACGTGGCTATGGAGGGCAGGTCCCGTGATCGGTCCCGTGATTCGCCAGACCTGCAGACCGAAGGATCGGTATAGGCAATTGTACAAACCCCCTTCATCTTATTGGTTGAAGATTTTTTCCATCTTGCTCTTTTTCCAGGAACCTGGGTGTCTGGTTGGATCGAAAACCAACGGTTGAAAAACGATGAGTGGTGTGAGTGGCTGAGTGTGTGAAAAAGAAAGCAAAGGTACCATCTTGCAGCGTTAGCAGCGCTATGCCTGCAGGTAGGTAGGCATTTTTACATGTGCGTTCGTGTGTACGGTCGATTTTCCAATTGGGAGGGAGGGATGGCTTGGGGGCCTTCTCACGATCTTGCATGCGAGACTCGTCAAGTCGGGCAGGGTTGATTATTTAGTGTAGTCGCGCGATCCAATCGAACATGGACGATGACTGCATGCATGGGGCAGAGGCCGTTTATACAGTTCAGAGGCCCCTTCTCAAGGCTGGCTGGCCTCCGCTCCCAGATGGGCGCCGTGCAGTGCCAGACGCATGACTGCGGCCCAAGATGCAGCTGTAGTTGGCTGCTACGTACGCTCGGCAGATATGGGCTGAGCGACTTCGTGGAGATGCGGCGGCGGGATCAATTGGTCCGGAACTTGACCAAAGGAGGTCTTATTACTCTATGTCGTGGAAAGAAAATGAAGCACTGCCTTTCTGATGTTTCTGCCCTTGATCTGCCTCATCGGGGGCTATGTGTCTGTTCTATAATATTGGCGACAACTCTTATCTATGGACTGCAACCCCACGATACCATCGTCTGCATCTCACCGCCGGCCGACAGGGGCCCAGGTAGGCTACCCCAAGCGATCTCCCCTCGTCGGTTCTCATTAGCATGCGTTTCGAATGCCCCAATCGTACCCAGCCGTCGGCCGCGGTGTTGCTGTTGGGTCCAAGACGAGAGGGCTACGGTACAGGCAACAGTCGAAATCGGGAACGCCGCCGGCCTCAGTGTCTCCACCAGACAGACTCGTTGACCAGCCTGTACAATCTTCGTCATTGAGGCACAATTCCTGGCAGAATTGGTCGTCGCTGGCCAGGTTGTTGTCGCAAAAAGGCACCGAATCTACAGGCAAGGCCCGATCGCAGCCGATAAGAAAATTATCGATGCATTGTGTATCGGACCCCTGGCAGATCACCTGATCTGTGCTACCACCGGGGGTCGCCGATGCCGGAATCGTTTGTACGCTCCCGCTTATCGTCGGCGTTGCCTCGATCTCCGTGGGCTGGGCCTCGGAGGGCGATTCCGTGAACACCGGGTCCGGTGGAGCAGTGAGGGTCTCCTCGACCGGTATCGTGGCCGTCACGCTAGGCTTTCCGGCGTCGCCTCCGAAGTCTGCTGCCGCGGCCGTCGTCGGTAGCTCCTCGAAGGCGAGCCCCGTGGGTGTCCAGCCGTGTTGGCAGCGCCCGTACCCTCGGATCTTGAGCTCGGGCTGTTTCTTTCCGTCGCAGAACCCGTATTCCGATTGACACCCGGCGCCGCAGTGATCTTCCGTAGAGCCACTAGCAATTGATAAATCAGCAAGGTTTGTCTTCGTCAACTGGTTCCTGACAACCAGTCTTACCAAAATCCATTTGCCGAGCAACAGTCTCCGTATAGCGATCCGACGCAGGTGAACTTTGACGGCACCCCGCATTGACTGTTGTAGGAAACGGTCGCTGCCACCGTCGTCGCGATGAGAACCATGCCCTGCGCGAGCGATCCAAGGGTGTGATGCGACCTCATGGTGTCCCTGGATACCTATCGAGATGCTGGAATCCAGTCGAGGGACTTGAAGATGGGCACGGGCTATTCAAATATGGCGAGCGCCGACGCTCTTTTGTCCCTTGGACCCGCGAAGGTCCAAAATTTCATTTCGCTTTCGGATTGGAGATGACGATCTAAGGGGGCTCGATAGCTCTTAGACTTTGGCCAAGGGAAGGGCAGACGCGGGAGACGACTTCCCTCGCCCACGCGGCAATCCCGTCACCATCTCCAAGCTCGGCAAGGCTGAATAGCACGCTCAAATGTTGACACAGCGAGGATTTGGTACTGAGTCGACATTGATCAAGGATTCCAGTATGCAGCAACTCGTGGTGGTGGTGAACATGAAGCTCTTGGCGAGATGAGCAGGTGCCCTCAAGGTCGGAGGTGTGCATGAGATGGACATGTGATGTTCCTACAACTCCGGCCGCATACTTTCTTCCCAGCGAAACCGATCTACCAACGCTGAAACGAGAAACAGTAAGGTTGCCGAGTAATCGAACGCGTCAGAGGTTTGCGCAGGGCGAAAAAGTCTAATCGTCGGTTAGGTAGCCAGGGGAAATCCAAATCAACTTGCCTGCCCGCTGCCTCGCTTACCAAGCTGGAGGTCCAACCAGAGGGATTTTCGATACGAGTCTCCTGGCAAACCTGGATCAACATTGCGTTTCCATCCTAGGCGAGCCAAGTGAGATATTGTTGTGACATTAAAACAATTGTTCGGCATGTAATTGCATTTTGATGGGATCATTTCAAGGGAGACCCACGCATGCGAGTCATCGCCTGTGCTCCAATGATAAAAGCAACGTGTTCCTGTCCTCGGTGTAAAAAGCAAAAAACTTGATGTGGTACAAGAGGATTTGACACTTTACATCCCGAGATTGTTGCGGAAGGAATTGTAGGATTCTCTAACCTCATCGTCGGTTAGCTATTGAGCTTTGATATTTGCATTTTTGATTAGGTAGGTAAAAACATATCTTGACAACGCAGTTTTCTATGAGTGACTTTTGACATTATTTTTCAAAAGTGCAGTTATCGACAGTCAGAACAGGTTTCCTTTGTCACACTCGAAACCGGGGCTGACGTCAAGCTTGGCAGTCTACTATAGCCGAAAAGTATCGCCAGGCGATGCCAACAAATCGGCCTCGGGCCTCGATTACCTCTTGAGGCCGGCATGAAAATACCCAATCGAAACGAGCTGAATTGGAGTGCAATTGCTGTATCGGCCATGCAGTATGGACTCTGCGTACATGAAGCCAGCATTTCATACTTTCAATGACCCGACTGGGAGGTCCGCACGGACTATGAAAGTTTATCTGATGGAGTCAAATCGAAGAGAACGTCGCTTCGTGTTCTTCGTGAAACGCATCGTGAAAATCTCGGCGATAAGCTTGTCGTCGGGACAACAAAGTAAATACCATACAAACCCGCTGGCTATCGTCAATTCATGAGCAGAGACCTTGCGAATCGCGGAGCTCAACGGCCAGTGTCCAACGACCAGGGTTCAATGAAGAAAGAAAAAAAACTTCTCTTCTGTATCAAATTTGTTAGTAATAGCGATGGATCATGGCATTGAGAAGAGGGTCCCGGAACCAATGCGATCGGTCTTATTGCGGAATTTGTGGTTCGAGATGAGTTTATACGCGCATGCGCGATCCACTGTAAAGAGCGGGCGGCAGCTAGCGGGAGCAGGGGTGTTCGGCGCTGGCTGCTGGCTGCTATGCGGATTTGCATCGGAAAGACAGAGCGTCGCGATGTAACATTCTTTTTGGGATCAGAACCTGTCAATGGCCATATAATTTGGATGATTCTCATGCGCAGAATCGTTCGACACCATGCGGGTGGGCGGATATCATTCCGTGGGGTGTGGCAAGGGGAACTGAGATGGAGGGAGGGCAGCGAGGGTATCGAGGGTAGGTCTGGTTGAAATCGCCGAGTTGGACGGCTTGTCGAGGCCGTCTTTGGCCGTCTACAGAGAGTAATGTTCAGTCATTAAGCTCGGTCCCATCCATCCCGCCATCACCCATCCGCTGCCGATATTCGGGGACGCCTAGCGAAGCGGCAAAGCAGAGATTGAACAACGGTCAAGATAGACATGTCATACATTAGAAGTCACCTACAAATCCAATGCTTATTACCCTAGATTTTCACATGAGAAGGACATTCCGAGCCGGAAAGCAACTGGAAGATCTGTCACCCCACTTTCCGAGTCGTATCTTCTTCCAAGCCAGTCAATCAATCACCTGGCTTGCCTGGCCTTGCATCCCAGTTGCGCCTAGGCATGTTCATCGGCTAGCTTCCCGCTTGGGACCTCTTAACTCGGGCGGACACCCGCAGCAGGAATCATGGACCATGGCTGGGCTGAGCTAGTCGGCGAGTCTGCGCAACGGTGCCATCTCGATATCTCTCTGGTTTGGAACTTTGACCACGGCCAATATCGAAGAAACCTGAGCCGAGTGGAGATCCGAATGTCCAGGGGTCCTTGGAATGATTCCTCATAGCGTCCTGCCGGTCGATGCAGAGAGGAAAGGCCCAAGACTTGCGTTCGCCTCTGGTATCTTGGTCATTATGTATTCCGAGAGCCTGAGTGGTGAGACCGCCTCCGACGTCTACGTCTGGGAATCCATCCCTCCATCCATCACCCAGATTCCAAACGATTGCTGGCCGCCCGCGGAGACTTGCCACCTTGCTGTGAAACCAAATTCCGACGGTGTCCGATACCGTGTCAGCCGTTCCAACCGTCCTGCGATTCCACCATTCGCCGCCCGCATGAGGCCATCCATGTTGGACTATGTCATTGAACATCGGCGCCAAAAAGGGCACCATGCCCCATTCTACAACGTCCCCCCCAGGTCGCATCTCTCCAAATTCCTAGGGCAGCTCCCCGAAACACCCCGCCAAACTGCCGAAGGCCAATGAGAGCACTGTAATTATTTATGGCCGCGGGGTCGGATGGTCGGGGGTCGGGGGGGTCTCTGCGCGTTCTCCTTGCTGTTGAAACGCGGGGCCAACCAAAGTGGGCTTATAAAGTGCGGGGGTGGGCTCCTCAAGCTCCACCGTCTTAGCCCATTCCACTTTTCCTCCTCTCCGTGCACTCACGAGAGACCCAAATATAAGCAAGTGGTTCTCCATCCACCCAAGATCCATTCGAGTTTATTTTTCCTTTCCTCTCCGTTCCTCCCTTCTCTCCTCAGAAAACGCTCCAACAAGGGGACAACTACGAGAAGAAAATCCCGGGTGATATCAGGAAGGGAAGCAGTAACTCAAACCAAAAAACAACCATTCACATCATGGCCGAGAGCAAGTGTCCGCTCCACCAGCGCGCCAACGTTGGCGGCGGCGGTACTAGAAACCGCGATTGGTGGCCCGAGCAGCTCAAGCTCAACATCTTGAGGCAGCACACTGATGTCAGCAACCCGCTCAAGGACTTTAGCTACTCGGAGGCTTTCAAGAAGCTCGACTACTATGCCTTGAAGAAGGACATTGAGGCCTTGATGACCGACTCCCAGGACTGGTGGCCCGCCGACTTCGGTCACTATGGTGGTCTCTTTATCCGTATGGCTTGGCACAGCGCCGGTACCTACCGTACATTCGACGGTCGTGGTGGAGGCGGTCAGGTAAGTCACAAGCTTTTCAACTTCCCCAGAGTGATCTACACGGTGCTGACTCGCTCGTCATCTATAGGGCCAGCAACGCTTTGCTCCCCTCAACAGTTGGCCCGACAACGTGAGTCTCGACAAGGCTCGACGTCTGTTGTGGCCTATCAAGCAGAAGTATGGCAACAAGATCTCTTGGGCCGACCTTCTCCTCCTCACCGGCAACGTTGCCCTCGAGTCCATGGGCTTCAAGACGTTCGGTTTCGCCGGTGGCCGTGAGGACACATGGGAGGCTGATGAGTCCGTCTACTGGGGTGGCGAGAACACATGGCTCGGAAACGACGTCCGCTACGCCTCGGGACACGAGGGTCTGTCCGACGAAGGTGTTGTTACCGGCGATGAGTCCAAGAAGAACCACGCCGACATCCACAACAGGAAGCTCGAGCAGCCTCTTGGTGCTGCCCACATGGGTCTGATCTACGTCAACCCTGAGGGCCCCGACGGCAACCCTGACCCCGTTGCCGCCGCCAAGGATATCCGTACTACCTTTGGCCGCATGGCCATGAACGACGAGGAGACCGTTGCCCTCATTGCTGGTGGTCACTCGTTCGGTAAGACACATGGTGCTGGTCCTTCCGAGAAGGTTGGTGCCGAGCCCGAGGGCAACGGCATCGAAGCACAGGGCTTTGGCTGGGAGAACAAGCATGGATCCGGAAAGGGTCCTGACACAACTACCAGTGGTCTGGAGGTCATCTGGACCAAGACTCCTACCAAGTGGAGCAACAGCTACTTCGAGTACCTCTTCAAGTACGAATGGGAGCTCGAGAAGAGTCCCGCTGGTGCCAACCAGTGGGTCGCCAAGGGTGCCGAGGAGATCATCCCCGATGCCTACGACAGCAACAAGAAGCACAAGCCAAGGATGTTGACCACTGATCTCTCCATGCGCTTCGACCCCGAGTACGAGAAGATCTCGCGTCGCTTCCTCGAGAACGAGGATCAATTTGCCGATGCCTTTGCGAGAGCATGGTTCAAGCTTCTGCACCGTGACCTCGGTCCTCGTGCTCGCTACATTGGTCCCGAGGTTCCCAAGGAGGAGCTTCTCTGGCAAGACGTCATTCCCCCTCTGCAGGCACCTGTTGTCACTGCCAGCCAGATTGGTGACCTGAAGAAGGAGATTCTTGGCTCCGGCTTGTCCGTCTCTGAGCTCGTCTCTACTGCATTCTCATCGGCCGCCTCTTTCCGCGGCAGCGACAAGCGCGGTGGCGCCAACGGAGCTCGCATCCGCCTTGAGCCCCAGAAGAACTGGGAGGTCAACAACCCCAAGCAGCTTTCCAAGGTGCTGGGAGTTCTGGAGAACATCCAGAAGAAGTTCAACGGTGGTCAGAAGGAGCAGGTCTCTTTGGCCGATCTGATCGTCCTTGCTGGATCTGCTGCCGTTGAGAAGGCAGCCCGCGACGCTGGATCCAGCGTCACCGTACCCTTCACTCCCGGTCGTGCCGATGCTTCGCAGGAGCAGACCGACGTCGAGTCCTTCTCGCACCTGGAGCCCTTCGCCGATGGTTTCCGCAACTACGGCAAGTCCACCTCTCGTGTCAGGACAGAGCAGTTCCTGATTGACAGAGCTCACCTATTGACACTGTCGGCTCCCGAGCTGACGGCTCTTGTTGGTGGTCTGCGTGTGCTCAACGCCAACTATGACGGCTCCGACCTCGGTGTCTTCACCAAGACACCCGGAAAGCTCACCAACGACTTCTTCGTCAACTTGCTCGACATGAGCACGGAGTGGAAGGCTGTTGATGACAAGAAGGATGTCTTTGAGGGCAAGGACCGCAAGTCTGGCCAGACCAAGTGGAAGGCTTCTCGTGCCGACCTGGTCTTTGGCTCCCAGGCCGAGCTCCGTGCCATTTCGGAGATCTACGCCCAGTCCGACAGTGCAGACAAGTTCATCCAGGACTTCGTCAACGTCTGGACCAAGGTCGCCAACCTAGATCGGTTCGATCTGCACGAATAGGAACTCGGCTCGACCCCAGCTGCTCTGAAACCGCGTCTTTAAAGAAGTGTGAGACTTACAAAGTCACGCGTAAAAAACGTTTCAGAAACACGGAGCTGGGGTCGAGGTGGGAATTTTGGAATATATGGGCCAGAGGTTTTATCCTCAATTATATAGATTACCAAGACTGCTTTGACTTTCTTATCATACCACAACTTAGCAACACTCGATCACGAGAGCTGCTACAATCCAACTTGCAATCAAGTAAATTACGAATAATGACTATTACTGAGTTCACCTTGATGGAGCATTTGTGATGTTTATTCAACTAGAATGGTGGTCTGAACGAGCGGACTTGCATCGGCCAGTGCTGCCGACAAAAATCCTTTTTCTATTCCGAAAGAATGGCACCGAAGGCGCTCCATTGCAGACGCGCTTCATAAACCGAGAAAGCCTTACACGGCGGAGAGCCAGACTGGGTTGACTACATGTGGTTCTTCATAGTATCCTTCATCTTCATGTCCTCCAGGTTCATCTCGGCCTTCTTCATGCCCTCCTTGAGCATCATGTCGTTCTTCATCTTCATGGCCTCCTCGGTGCCGGCCTTCATGCCGTCGTTCATGCTGTTCTTCAAGTTGGAGGTTCTCCACATGTCTCGGACCATGTTTCTCATGTTGTTGTGCATCTTGTTCTGGTCGCCAAAGTCCCCCGAGATGTCGATGCCGTAGTTGTCCTCGCACTGCTTCTCGGCCCAGTCCTTGGTCGATGCGCTGCAGAGGGTGCATAACCCAAGTCAGCCATTTGTGCTATAGATGGGTGGAGGATGAAAGGGAACTTACGCGTCGGCGCTGTTGCAGGCGCCGTTGATGCACTGGGCCATGCTGGTGACGAAGTCGCGGTCGCTGTGGGACAGAGTCAGAAGTTTATTTTTTTATATATATAATTTCAGAGGGGAGCCGGATGTCATGGGTGAAACGTACCCGCAGAGACACTTGTAGTCCATGATCTGGCACTGGTTGCTCTGGTGGAGGTCCGTGAAGCAGCTGGCGGCGCAAGCGGGCGGTAGACTCATGTCGGCCATGTTGTTGCCGGCCGCGACGGCGGCGAGGGCGAGGATGGAGGCGGTGAACTTCATGGTTGCGACGTGAGACTGAAAACTTGTCACTGGGTATATAGGAGAGGCAAAATGAGAATGTGAATGTTCAGATGGGTTATTTATTCTCGCAAAGCGAGGAAATGTTCATTATATATACGATCGCGTACTCTACAGCAATTGCTTCCTCCACAGGATGCTTGCCATAGTGGCCGTTGCAGTCAGTTTGCTGAGCGTTTCGGGAAAGACGAATGCCCTGTTACCCGCTTTGTACGACCGGTGCGGCAACAATCCATGACGATTCCGTGATACACGTCGTGCAACCGAACGCATGCTTCCATGCCCAGAAAGAGGCCATGAGACTCGGAAGATATGTTTGCCCCAGAACCTTCCGACCAGAAAAGGTCGCGCCAGTTGGCGGCTTTCCGCATTGAGCTTTGCTACCACCGTCCGGTTGTCCAACTCGTCGGCCGAAATAGGAGACGGGACCATTCATTGACGCGGGCAGCCGAAGATCTGTATCATTACACACGGGACCGATTGTGCTAGGGCTGCGTGATCGACGTGACAAACTCGATTGTTTGTGAGTATATGGATTTGTATCACCCCAGCGTGCTGTGTTGCATGATAACACGTTTGCGAGGCGCGTTGGTCTTGTCCTGTAGACATGCCGAATACCAGTCTTGACTTGGTCGATACGGAGGAACCACGGTAGTCGATCTTTGCATTCCTAGCCTCGATTCTGGGCCACGAGTATTCGGTCTCTCATGCGCTCTGCTGACCCTCTGATGTATCGCAAGCTTATTCACAACCGTGTCGTGTTGGGTTAAATCTAGGAACTTCTTAGACAATTGCCTGTTCATCGTCAAGACATTAAGATAACCGAGACAATTTTGAAGGCCCATCATCAAGCATGTCGTCAGCTGCTCTCTCCTGACCCGAGTTTGTTGCATTCGACACTTCTGTCGACACTTCTGGGCCAGATGGTTTTAGCATCACAAGCTCGGAATATTTCTTGTCCCCAAGAGCTTGTCGAGCCGAGTCCGATCGCAACGGCATGAGGCGACTGCGGATCACGTCGAGTTTCTTTTGGTACTCCAAGTGGTCAGGGTCGTGTTGACTACTTGGACCCCGTTTCGTTATGACGAGGATGCGATCTGATCTTCTCGAGGGGTTGACGATGGTCCTCAGTCCCAAGCCGGCATACTGCAGGCGCTTCTCGACGTGAGTTCGCCTGGTCTGGGCTGATGGCACCTCGTATACCTTCTCGGTCTCGGAGCGCAAGAAGGCATCTAGCTGTGGGCATTCTTTGCACAAGAGCGAGCTGCATGCTCGGGGTTTGTAAGCCCAGCCCTCGAGCTTCTCAGGCGGTGTCGGAAGGGTCTGCACAATGTATTTCTGCAACAGTGCCTCCCATAGCTCTTGGACGGGTGAGAAGGGTAGCTGGTTCTCCTGGAAAACGATGCAAAGACGCAATAGGAATGATTGCATAGGTTCGACTTTCAAATCATGCTGCCCTGGCCAGCCAGCACGAACGGGCATCATTTCATCGCAGCTGGTTTCAATCAGACCGCTGGCGATGGAGGCAAGGCCCCCTTTAAAGCAGCAGTCAACAAGCTCGAGGAAATTCAGATAACAATTGCCACCTGCCCGGTATGAATACCTGGTTGCATACGGTACAGGGGGAAAGTCTGACATGTCGAGGCTCAGCTTCGAGACGCTTTTCTCAAGTATGGCGACACCGAGGTCTGTGTGAGATTTCCCCACCAGGTCCGCATCTGGCTTTCCCAGCAGATCACCCAGAATAACACAGAGCAATTGTTTCTCTGCACGGCTTGCCAGAGCATTCATCAAGCTAAACATTATCAGCATGGCCAAGCATGAAGTCTCACGTGAGAGACTATATTGAAACCGGGCCAAACATACCTTTCTCGAATCTTTTCCGACACAGTGTCTCCTCTCCCTACATGCTTCTCCACCAATTGCAACAAGTAGGCACGATCCTCGATCTTGAAGGAGGGTGTGCGGTCTAGTTGCTGCGGGATAAGAGTTGTCTGCCAGGACGAGAAAGACGATAGAACCTGATCGTTTGCGTTTACTGATTGCAGCAAGTCTGTAAATGTGCTGATCCATGCTTGATTATCAGATTCCCTGACGATCGCTGAAAACCTACACGCAACATGAACAAATTGGCTTCTTAGGATAATTGACAGCAGATGAAACTTACCAGAGACCCCAGTCTGCATGCTCGACTTCAGATTTCCGGGCCTTTATCTGGCTACCGATGACCCCGAGGATTGAGTTGATCTCGCGATCTCTCGTGGCTTGCTGCGCAGCCATGCTGTAAATATCGAACCGCCCCAGCGCCAGAGTCCAACTTGCAATCATGCCGTAAGTGACGTCCCCAAGTCCACTGCCAGAGCTCTTGCCGTAGTCGTAGCTATAGATGTCATTTGTTTTGTCGTACACATTCAGTAGCTCACTCATGAACATCATCGCAGAACTCTGTGCTTTAGGCTGATGAAAATTATCGCGCAGGTCCTGGAGGACAAAGCCGAGTAGAAGCCGCGCGTCTGCTCTTGCAATATATCTGGACAGCAGCTTGTGAAGGCGACCGCGACGGACCAGCATGACAACCTGGGTGTAGTGTTAACTCAAAAGCCGCAGGAGCAAGATGATATTGTTGCTTACTTTGTCCTCGTATCGGAATCGAGCCGGCATGTTTTCATTTCCGGTGAATTCTGCTTCATCGTAGGAATCTGGCTTTCGGTTGTCGTAGAGGCTAGAGCCAATGACATCCCCAGGTTGGATACTGACGTCGCTCAAGATTCGGCGGCCATCGAGCGTATACACGTCACCAAGACGATGCCTGACCTCGGTTTCCGCGTTGTATTTCTCGTCGTCGTACTCTCCAGCTTTGGTCAGGTCGGCCAGAAACATGAAAAAGCCATGCTTCTTGCTGAGATCATTCAGAGTGTAACAGATCCCTTGATCGCGGCCTTTCATGTTTGCCAGTGACAAACTTGCTTTAGTATACTTGTGGTCAAGTGGATATATGATGCATGTCAGATTTTCGAAGTTGGCGTCCCATTGGTGTAGAAGCTCTCCAATGTCAGACTGCTGCTTGATCAAATCCGAGGGAATAGGGTGGTCCGAGCCTTGCTGAACAATGTTATACGTCAGGACGAGCCGATAGCCAGAAATCAACTTTGTGATCTCGTGGGTGACGTCCGAATACCAAGCAAGAACAGTCATGTCGTAGGCTGATACGATGCTTGTCGAGAATTGCATAGCTTTCCCATTCAAGAAAAGATGCACGTCGCCGCCCTCATGGCGCGATGGCAGGGAAACAACGATGGTGCCAATCATTCCCGGTACTTTCTCGGAATCCCGGTGGCGTTGGAAGAAAGAGCCCTCTTCGTACAGAAGCAACTTGTACGGCTCGATGCGCACATTCTTCATGCCAAGAGGGCCAGTGACCCCTGGAATGAGCGAATTGAGGAAGCCTGGCCAAGCCGGGTTGGCCAGCTGGAATTGAGTGTGGCCCAGCTCCCAAGTCTTGCGTACGGACTCGTCCACGACAGTCTCGTCGCCCCGTCCAAAAGGGGCGCGTCGGCAGGCAGCCTTGAGAATTTCGGCATCTCGCGGGACCAGAGGCAGCGGAACGAGAGTGTCATTCACGATAAGCCCAGGGTTTGCGGGATGGAGGACAGGGTAGCCAGCCGCAAATTGCGCAGTTGCCTGGACCTCGTCGAGATGATTCCCCAATGACCTTTTCCACTTTCTCGCATCGGGCGTGTCATGCGGGAAACGTCCATCGTCGACCGAGTCGTCTTCCTCTTCATATTCATCCTCGTCATACCCTTCTTCGTCGTCTTCTTCCCCGTCGTCTTCTTCCCCGTCGTCTTCTTCCCCGTCGTCTTCTTCCCTGTCATATTCCTCCGCAGATGCATCGCGGTTTGAGACAGGGTCCACGATTATGGCAGAAGCTGCGGTCTGGCCATGATCTGCCATGGCAAAGAAGGGAAGGTGCCCAAAAATTGAAAACAATTGCAATGGTATGTGCAGTAAATGCCGAAGATGATGAAAGAAAGGATGAGACAAATCAAGAGAATATCTAATTTTTCAGAACGAAACTGCTCAATATCTTTTCTTTTTTCTCTGCAGATCGATCCCGACGCGTCGCGTGTTTGGCCCAATTTAAATCTGAGAAGGGAAAAGTTGAAGCTTGACGCGCAGGTTCGGATTACAAGTGTCCCAAATTAGGACTGTAGGAAAGTACTCTGTACAGAGTACGGAGGTCGCCGCTGCATGTTGAATGTCAATACATACCGTCTTTTTGTTTTCCACCAAGCTTTGTTTGTTTCCAATGAGTCGTTTGAATATTTCATTTTATGCATTCTACTAGGTTCCATGCCTGCAGATGGATTACCAACATGGCATTCTTTATACAGGTATGTATATGTCATGATCATCTGTTGGATGCTCCTTCCTCAAGGCCAACGATACCTACCAAGGTAGTCTCGACTCTACATAGCTACCTAGGTACCTACCTAGACTCTAGAATTTAGTGCCTGCCGCGGCGCCATTCAACAGCACGAAGACCATGAATCAACTTCAAGAATTGTTCGGCATGACCCTATGAAACTGACGCAGCTCAACCGATTGGAGTCGCCGAGACACGCACAACAAAGTCTTGAATGAAGACCGTGGCTGCTGACTCCCGTTTCCATGGCTTCTCCGGATTCGCAACTTGGAAGTCGAACTCCCTCAATAGCTGACGAGGGAATCAGCATTCCAATCCAACTGGGCGGCAAGGCACGAGTGAGCAATATACTTACCTCGACAAAGATCTTGTTCAGCTTCAACAGAGCCAGGACTCTCCCCAAGCACAGCCACCGGCCGAAACCAAACAGGAGGTCGACCACCTTGCGGCGCCTCGCCAGCGTCTCGTCGTCTGCCTCGATGAAGCGCTCCGGCCGGAAGATGTCAACGTCGTCGCCAAACACATCTCGGTCTCTCATGAGCGACTGGAGTTGACATGGACGTCCGTTCCTCCCGGCAGCTTCTTTCCGCAGACGACGTCTCCGCCGGGAGGAACCTTCTTGGGGAAGCCAGCGATTACGGGGTTTGCTACACGCAAACCTTCATTGATGACCGCCTGGATTTACACAAGGCATGTCAGCCATGTTGTTATGTTCTTGATTGGCATGACAGCTTACCTGTAGGTAGGGGAGATTCTTTGCCTCATCACCCGTCATCGGTTTCGAGATGCGGCCGTCTCGAATTCCATCCGAGATCTCCTGCCTCAGTTTCTGATGGATACGGGGCGTCGTCATCAGGTATAACAGTACCCCTCTGATGGTGCTGATCGACGTTTCCGTGCCCGCAGGCAATTGCACAGAGAGATCCAGCTCGGCCTCTGTCGGCGACATCTTGTGCTTGAGCCACTCGGCCTTGGCGCGAACACGGTCAGCATGGTTACTTCGGGAGTTGTGCTCCCATTCTAGTCGTTGAGCTTACCAGCATCGTATCATGTGACTTCTCTTCGGTATCGTCTGATGCCTGACGCGCGACCGCCTCTTTGAGGTACCTGACGATACAAATCAGATCAGCGAATACTTACACATGACGAAGGGGAAGTACATACCCGAGCCATCCAGCTGTTGGACTTGCCCCTGTCAACTTGAGCCACAGTGGTGAAAACAGTATGTTGCGTACTGTACACTTTCATGTGAGTAATTGCATTGACAAAACACTCGAGGGGTCTTGAGAGGCTAAAACTCACGACTAGGATCCATGGCGGCGGACTGAATAAATGCAAAGCTTTCATCGCCATTCTTCAAGTAGTCGAAGTGATCTTTGTCCGTGGCCAGGTTACCCCACGCCTTGCCCATGCCCGAGAGGGTGATGAGGTCGACCTGGAAGTTCTGGAGCATCCGGCCAAAGTCGATGACGGCGTGGTCGCCGCCGCCGGCAATCTTCTGCTTGAGCACGTCCACCAGGATGGCGATCTGTGCGTCGACGTTGCTCTCAATGTCCATCAGACCCTTGCCGGAGAAGCCGAAGATGAGCTTGGACTTGCGTTTGTCGTGCTTGTTGGTGTCCATTTCGCTAAATACGGAGTCACCGTAGGGGTTAAACCTGTGTCGCGTTCGGATCAGTATGTTTCTGGTGGCTCTGCTTGAGGCTAACAGCGGTAGGTATCATTTGCTACTGACCTGATACTGGCATACCACCCGCCACGGCTGTAGATGGACCGGGCCGAACTCAGGCGCCAGAGCGTGTCGGGATCCGAAATCATGACATCGTTGGGCGCTATCCGTGCGATCTTTCCATACTTCTCTTGAATATCATGCAAGATGTCGGCATAATGTCCGCTCATGGATGCTCGATATGCCCAGAAGCCGGTGAGGGAGGCAGCAACAGGGCCCGGGACGTGACTGAGACGATACCAAGAGGCAGCAATCCATATCGTCATGCCAATGGTGCCAGCAACGAGGCCGAAGAGAATGAGCCCGGTCGCCCCATAGGTTTCAACGAGGGTTTTTAGATTCAATGAATCCATGATGAAGAGTGATAGGGTTGAAAGTATAGTCTGTAGCGGACTAGTCTAACCTAGTCTCCAAGATGTGGAGAGGCGAATATGATGATGGGAATAGCATCGACACGAGTCATTGAAACCAGCTAAGTCGTACCTATATTTATATCCGAACGTATACTGCATCATGCTAGGCAATAGGTACTACCAGCGCTCATTGCGCTGAGGAGGCTTGTTGTGCGCCTCGATTGAGTATATCAATCGAAGATCGGGAATAAAACCAAGAAGTCCTCTTTCTATACACAGTTTCGAGTATGCACATCGCGGCCATGCTGCGGCGTTATTGGTTGGACATGATTGGATCGATACAGAAAAGCTGGAAGGATTCGAGAGACCCTTGGAATGCAACAAAGAGGTATGTCCGCTCTTGATGCGTTGCATTCCCGCGGACGCAATAGCAGACAGACCATTATAGTGACCACCAATCAGCGCAAACGCACATGCGGCCCACGTCCGGCGCTCATTGGGCGAATACAATTATTGAAATGCGGATCCCACCCCAAGAGCAACTCGAGGATTGTGATGGAGGAGCTGCAAACGGCTGAGGTCGCACAGGAGCGGGGGAGCTCTTATACTTTTATATCAAGATCAGCAACAGTGTGCGAGCCTGGTTGTGTTGCACAGCTGCGACGCCCACTTACTTAAGCAGGGAATAACTACCGGCTGCATGCATACTGTTTGGTTCTTATCACAATCAGTTTTGAGCAGCTGGCAGGTTTTCCACGCAGAAGGATCACCGCGAGGGCTGCATCCGATGGCGGTTTGAGGCAATTCCGCAACGGAGATAACCCCCAATCGTTCATGCGTCTCTGCCCAGTACTTGGCTGAATCTTTGGAGACAAACGATCCCGATCGAGTCGCTGAAGAAAACGCGCGTCATGCGCAGTCTGAAGGAGTATAGACTTGGATATGCAGGGTGTTATTTCCCGAGGGCGTCGTTGTCAAAAGACCAATACATGAGTATACCGCGTTCTGTGATATCAAGAAACACAGCTCTATAGTACGGACTTCCATGGATACATATGGGACTTTGGGTTTGTAACTTGGGTACGTCGAGCACCCTCGATGATGAAGTGTTGAGACATTCGTGGGCATCGAGGTCAAGATTGCCACCCAGAGAAATGAAGTCACAAGGGTCAATGATTTTACAGATCTACTCGGTAATAGATCCACGGCCATTCTATTCGCTCCATGATAGCACTATTGTTTCGATGAGCAAGGGTCTCGCCATGTTCAAGTCATTGGACTGAGTAGGTATACTGCCGACACGGGGAGGGGGCAGGGAAATAGACGGCAGTTTTCCGATCTTGATGAGTATTCTTTGCGAGCCTTGCACCTTGGCCAGAAGGTCAAGGTATCATTACAAGATCATGATACAGTCGAGGAAATTCGAATAGAAATGGAATACTTTGAAGGGCATTGCTTTCGACTGTCCAGCAGTGCTAGAAGACAAGATCCACGTAGCTCTGAGTCGTAGCGAAACACATACAAAAGTCCTCAAGGAAAGCTCGGCAGTTACCAGCCTACCCATGTCCACCCTCCCTCTGCCTAAGCATTGCACCTCCCTACGAACCCAGGCTCAGCTTCTCCAGCCTCTCCTTGTTCCTCTCGAGCAGGCCCTTCTGCTGGGGCCACTTCCAGTCGCTTAGGTACTCGGGGTCCATGCCGATCTCGTACGAGTGGTTGCGGGCGGCCAGCTGGGCGTTCTTGAGCTTCTCGCGCGCGGCGGCGCCCCGGTTGTGCAGGTGCGTCATGCGGTCGATGGCGTCGATGGCCAGGCTGAAACGGTCGGTGCCGTTGCGGATGGCCAGCTCCAGGGGCGTGTCAATGTTGCCCTTTTCTCTGTAGCCTGTATTGTTTGTGAGTGTCATGCAAGATGTTATTATTGGGTAGTGTGGACGAATGCTCACCTCTGACGTGGACGTTGTGGCTGCCGGCCCTCCTGTAGATGAGGCGGTGCACGAGCCAGGGGTACGAGTGGAAGTTGAAGATGACGGGCTTGTCGTCGGTGAACAGGGCGGACCACTCCTCGTTCTTCAGGCCGTGGGGGTGGTCTTCGTGGTGGATGAGCTTGAAGAGGTCGACGACGTTGACGCACCGGATCTTGAGCTCGGGGAAGTTCTGCAGCAGCAGGTCGATGGCGGCGAGCGACTCGTTGGCCGCGATGTCGCCGCAGCTGGCCATGACCAGGTCCGGCTCCTCGCCCGCGTCGGTGCTGAACTGCGGCCAGATGCCGATGCCCTTGGTGCAGTGCTCGACGGCCTCCTCCATGGTCAGGTACTGCAGGTGGTCCTGCTTGTCGGCCACGATGACGTTGACATAGTTGGAGGATCGCAGGCAGTGATCCATGGCTGGGATAGTTAGTGCCTCGATCTAACGGTATGAGCGTATAAAGACTTACTCGAGAGAAGACAGTTGCCATCAGGTGGAAGATAGATGCGGACAACTTCAGGGCTCTTGTTGCAGACCACATCGAGGAAACCGGGGTCCTGATGAGTAAATCCGTTGTGATCCTGGCGCCAGACCACCGCGGTCAGCAGGATGTTGAGGGAAGCGACCTGCGCACGCCACTCAACCTCCAAGCACTTCTCAATCCATTTGCAGTGCTAGAACATGTCAATATTATCTCATTCCGTGATGGAAAGTATAATCTGTGGACTTACCTGGTTCACCATCGAGTCGATGATATGGATAAAGGGCTCGTAGCTGTTCAGAAGTCCGTGGCGACCACTGAGAACATAGCCTTCAAGCCAACCCTCACAAGTATGCTCGCTCAAAATCTCCATGACGCGACCAAAGGGGGACAAGTTGCCACCATCGTCATCTTCTTCAAAGTACTCACCGAGCCAGACCTTCTTGCCGGCCTCGTACACACCTGCCAGCTTGTTGGACTCGGTCTCATCAGGTCCCCACAGGCGGAAGTTGGTCGGGTTTGCCGCGATGATGTCCCGGAGGAAGTTGGCGCAGTTCTTCATGCTGGGGGCCACGATGGCGCCGCCCTGGTCGACCTTGATCTCGTAGTCCTTGAAGTTGGGCATCTTGAGCGGCTTCTTCAGCAGTCCGCCGTTGGCAATGGGGTTCGCGCTCATGCGGCGGTTGCCCGAGGGACATATCGCCTCTTGCAATTCCTTGGAGATCTTGCCCTCCTGTCCAAAGAGCCGGTCGGGCTCGTAGCCGCGCATCCACTCCTCGAGGACCTTGAGGTCGTCCGGGTTCGTCTTGACATCGGTGATGGGCACCTGGTGAGCGCGCCAGAACCCGGCGAGGTAGTGGTCGTTGAGCTTGCGGGGGCCCGTCCATCCCTTTGGCGTACGAAGGATGATCATGGGCCAACGGGGCCGGAAAGGCTTTCCAGACTCGCGGGCCTGCTTCTGGTACTTCTTGATCTCCTTGACGCAGTGCTCGAGCGTGGCGGCCATGGCCTGGTGCATGGACTCGATGTCGTCGCCCTCGACAAAGTAGGGCTCCCAACCGTAGCCCTTGAAGAGCTGCTCAATCTCCTGATGGGGAATGCGGGCGAGCAGGGTAGGGTTGTTGATCTTGTACCCGTTCAAGTGCAGTACCGGCAGAACGGCTCCGTCCGTGATGGGGTTCAGAAACTTGTTTGAGTGCCACGAGGTGGCCAAAGGTCCGGTCTCTGCCTCGCCGTCTCCGACCATGGTGACCG
This sequence comes from Pestalotiopsis sp. JCM 9685, assembly GCA_001599175.1. Lineage (NCBI taxonomy): Eukaryota > Fungi > Ascomycota > Sordariomycetes > Amphisphaeriales > Sporocadaceae > Pestalotiopsis > Pestalotiopsis sp. JCM 9685. The sequence continues at coordinate 6,836,511 of BCGF01000001.1, read as the reverse complement.
TGATGAGCTCCGGGTTGTCAAAGACGGTGCCAAAGGCGTGGGAGATGGAGTATCCAAGCTCTCCGCCCTCGTGGAGACTTCCGGGCGTCTCTGGCGTGGCGTGCGATCCGATGCCGCCCGGGAAGGAGAACTGCTTGAAGAACTTTTGCATGCCCTCGGGGTCCTCGGACTTGGCGGGATACACCTCGGAGTAGGTTCCCTCGAGGTAAGCCTGGGAGAGGACGGCCGGGGCGCCGTGGCCAGGGCCCGACACAAAGATGGCATCAAGGTCGTACTTCTTGATGAGGCGGTTGAAGTGCATGTACGTAAAGATCTGGCCCGGCGCCGAGCCAAAGTGGCCCAGCTGTCGGGCCTTGATGTGCTCCTTCTTCAGAGGTTCGCGGAGGAGCGGGTTCTCCATGAGGTAAATCATTCCGAGACAGAGGTACAGACTGGCTTTGAAGAAGTCATCGTACTTTTTGAGCTCTTCTTGTGAGAGGGGCTTTTCCTGTACTGTAGATCGAGCTGTGCCAAAAGGCCGGATCTCAGCCACGGTGGCCGCGTCGCACTCCATTTTGATGAGGGGCTTGTGTGATGGCTCCTTTGATGATGTTTGGTGGATTGCTATTCGCTGGTATTTGCTCGTCTTCGAGCTGTGAAGTGAGCTGGCGTTCGAGAGGCCTGTGTCGGTGATGAAGTGAACAGAGCCTTCAGAGAGAGACGAGCCCGAGAGCAACTTATATGTAAGTTTCCCCTCAAACACTAAATGTCCGTATCAGCAAGGTAAACAGGAACCTGATGGTGCTCCCAAGGTAGGTCGATTGATAGCAGAGGGCCCTCCCATGCAGGACTAGAGGCTAGCTTGGGAAGCGAAGGTCCAGTGCAGGAGTATGAATGATCCCAACAGTCCATGGTACCCAATCGGCTGGCGTTCCAACCGTCCGGGCGAGCATGTTGAGCTCTCGACATCGTGTCACTCCGGCAAGGACGACTGTTGTTTTCCTGTTACGGACCGGGGACGGACCAGGGCCATGGATAGGAGATCAGTATACTTCTTTTGCCATGTGCTTAGCAGTAATCCCGCATCCAGAAAGATGCTCGCTTATGCCTCTCTGACAGTCGAAATCCCTGCGCGCACTCGGCCGGAGTACGGCTTTCTGCTCTGCGGTGGCCTGATGTGACACGAGGTGAAGGTTAACGCGATGATACGTCATTACATGTTAGGCGACCCCACCACTGTTCCGGTCGTTCCATCGCAGCCGTACTCAGCAGCTTTGAGCCTCGGGCTCTGATATACGCATCGCTTCGACTTGCTTTTTCCGGTTCTTGTCATGTTCTTTTGGGACGGCATCGAGACTCGGATCCGAGGAAGTAATTCTTCCTTTTGCAACTTTGACAGCCCAAATGTGCTCTATGCCAAGGAACTGAACCTGGCCTGGGTGGTATTGCATAGTGCTGTTTGACGCTATTTCGGACCCACTGATTTGCAACTTGCGCGTTGCTATTCCCGAACGAGCACTATAAACCATGGGAACTAGATGATCGACAGCGTACCCGAGTGTCTGTATACTGGGGAAGCCGAATGCTATCAGGGCTATCAAATTGTCTGGTTATTTCTTGTCCAATCCAGATACAAATGCTGGGGTTGATGCAGTATGCGACAGTTGGCACTACTGTGCTTATGCTGCGTCCCGACCCATGCGGAAGTATCGATATCCGTATCCGGGGCTGCATCGAGATCTAGACTACGAGCGGGAGTTAGCTTTGAAAGCATCCAAATAATCCAAGGAATTACTTGGAAATGATTCTTCGCTTCCTGAAAACACAAGAATGTTCTCGTCGTTTCCGTGTTGGCGGCATTCTAGGGCCTCGGTGGCTGCCGGCCGGAGGTGGGGTGACCGTCTCGTGATGCGCCGCGACCGACAAGTGCCGGAGTAGGCTGAGCAGGAAATCCAGTCTATCAATTACTGTCAGGTGTGTTTATTTGAGCCGAACACTTCTTTCTTGTTCCACCATGTTCGGCTTCGTGAAAAGGTTCATTTTTCATACACACCATGTATCAAACTGGAGCCAATACAGATCTTGTTCTCCCGGTCATCCATTGACACTCTCGGCTGTATTGACCAAAAATGGTCACTCAGGCTACCTCCCAAGCCCAACAGAATCTCATCACTATCGCCACAACGCCAATGAAAGGGCACGATCCAAGTCGAGGGCGAAATCAGCGGCGACATTTCGCCCCTATCAGCCATGATCGATGGTATCCGCAGTGACCACTCCCGTTTGTTGGACAACTGGATTTCCTGACTCGGTTGCGCATACTCAATTGGGTCGGGATCGTATGCTCAAGCCTTTTCGAGATCCAGACCTCGCCGTGAAAGCGTCCAAGTCCCGAAGGCCCTGCTCCAGAACATTCAACTTCTTGGTCAGCTCGGCTCTCTCGCTGATGGTCGAGTCGGCCTCGGAACCCAATTGCTCGATCTCTTCCTCGGTAAGATCCCATACAACACCAGGGGAAAATCTGCAAGACGTGTCAACGATTACGCCCTGCAAAGCCAGAAGTACGGTTTGCGGTATTGCACTACTTACACTTCTGGCAGCTTCTGCACTAGGCAGGCCTCCATTGCGTTGACGCTGACATCGTCGACGAACTTCTCCAGGGCAATCTATGAAGACTTGTGGTCAGCAGTGTCTTGTCTCCTGCAAGATTTCGAAACAAGAGAATTTATACCTTGTAATATGCCTCGGCGACATCAGAAGCGAGTGATGCCGTGTTCTGCTCCACGTCTGGGCTGGTTCCTTCCTTGAGCTGACCAAGTAGATTTTTCAAATCGATCTTGTAGTGCTCTCCATATAAAGCTGTATCTTCTGTGTGCCCGCAGATCTGATGGGAGAGGATATCGAAATGGCGATCATGACGTTCGGATTGTATCTCTTGGACGCCTTCTGTGATTGCTTGATTGTAGGTTATGGGATGGAGGGATAGGTGAGGTTCTAAGAGCTCCTCTACCTTTTTTCTGACATCTTCCCGAAGTCGGTGCAGAGTGGGTTGTATCACTCCTTGCATGAGACGCCCTCTGGTGTTGCCATCGCAGATCTCGGAAACCATCTTGTAGAATGTCTTTGAGGCAGCTTGATGAACCTGCTCGACCAGAGTCTGCGTGATCTGTTCCCACGGCTTGCATTGCCTACTGAAAAGATCTGCGACAACCATGGGGTTAAAGGTGCCCGGTAGTTCGCGACCCTTGCACTCATACATGGACGTCTTCACGACCTTCAAGTAGTCTACGCGGTGTATGAATTTGGATGATCGTACCTGGACTTGGTTGTCGTCGACGATCTCCAGAGCATGGCCATCCTTGCTCATTTTCTCCGAGTACTTGGCGAGAACAGACTGAATATGAGCACGGAGGCGACGGTCGAAGGCATCTTCTTGATTGGGGTATATCTCAAAGAAGGAACCAGCATACACGCCATCGATGGCTGCACGAACCAGAACAGAGAGACGCCGACTGATTTCGTGCAGGTATGTGTGCTTTTCTCTTCTGCTGGTGCGTGCTTCGCCGAGCTGTTCCAGCTTGGCCCTGCAGTCCTTGATGCCGTACTGGACCTCGGACTTGACGTCCGGCAATCCCTTCTGAATCTGATTCCAGAGGACGGTCCTTAGGCGTTCCCTCAGTGGCTCTACTCCAAGTTGAGATGGGCTTAGTGCGTTCCAAACAGACTCCTGGAAGAAGCTGCTTTCTCTTTCGTCACGCTCCTGGATCGTATCATTGGCCGTTGCGTGACCTTTGTTGCGCAGAACATGCCAACCGAGAGTGAGCTTGACGTTCTGGTTCTTGGCCAATTCGAGATAGTAACGTTCAGTGTCGGAGCCCTTGTCGATTCTGTCAGGTTTTGTGATCAATCCGAGAGTTCGGGTTCCGGCAGGATCAATGTCCCGAGCAAACTTGGTGACGGGCTGGTTCGCAAATGGGTTGTCCGCAGTCACGACAGCTAGGATGATACTTCGGTGCTGCTTCATATACGATGTGACCATATTCTGCACCATTGTGGCATCGTCTTGCGACTGGTGCTTGTCAGCGGCACCAAACAGACCAGGCAGATCTACGAGGGTCAGGTTTGGGGCTTCGGGGGAGGTGCTCTCGATGCGCAGGACATCCGAACTGAACTGCATCGAGCCATCCTCCGTCAGTCCCATGACATCCTTGGCAGCTTCGATGATATCGTGGAATTCTCCCTCATCGGTGGCGGTCTCGGCGAACTCAGCAAGCTCGATCCTCTCGGACTCGGTCCTGTTGGCAGCGGGCTGGATATGGACCTTGATGGTAGGCTCAGGGCCACGGCGGAGAATGAGCTCTGTAGCGAAACGAGTGCAGAGTCCTTCTGCAGTAGGAAAGGGAATGCCGGAGATGGCTTCCAGTGTGGAAGACTTGCCGCTGGACTGACTCCACATACGATGATCTGTGGGAGGTCGACATAATGACTGACGCCGTGGGAGCGGAGAGAGTCCACGATATCCAGAAGATCGCGATGGGTGTCGGACTGGATAAAGCTTGAGGTTTTTTCCGTTATCTGCTCGGCGAGCGATGCTTCATTGGTGTTGTCCCCCATCTTGTCACTGGATGGGGTCTTGGAGAGGGCGACGGGTTCGGGGAAGCTGGTGCTGCTCGTGTTCGTGCTGGAGAAATTCTTTGAACAAATACTCCTCCTGCAAACACTGAAAGAAAGAAACGGCCAATCGTTCTTCCCCAGGCAGATCATCAACTTGCCAGTGGGTTCCCGACGTCTAGCCAGGTACTGAACCATGTTGTGGGTCTACTAAGGTATATGCCAAGACCAGGGCAACGAACAGTGTCAACTGGGGGCATCACGAAATCCTGATAAGGCAGCGCAGCTAGGCATCATTCCTTTGAACAATCGATGCTGTTTTGCCTGGTTCATTGATGTTGGTGGTCCCTTCAGGCGGAGAGTTTTAAGTTAGACAAGCGTCGCATCGTTGTTAAAGTGCATCTGTATAACTGACAAAGGTGTCATACCAAATGTGTGCATGATCCCGGCATGGGCGCTGCATTACACACGGGTTACTGAGGAGATTCGTTACGAAGGAGGTTTTTTTTTTTTTTTTTTTTTTTTCTCAATGCCTCTGAGTGAAGCCAGGATATCTAATATCTCACTCTGCCGTTCATATCGAGATGTTCTGAGAGTTTTGGTAAGCGACTGAGTCAGATATACTACAATACGCCCTTCGCTTGGCAAGAGGTCAAGTCGGCAGAGCTCCGAAACCGTCGACCCCGCGGCCTCCAAGGTAGATAGCCAAATACTTATTTGTCAGCGCTGATCGCATATCTCACTCGGTGCGATGCAGTTTCCAAGCTGCTATATATATACCGTATATATTGAATCGTTTTCCGTCTTGTGAAGGAAGAGTCGTCGCACGAGGAAGAAAAGAAGACGAAGAACATCAACAATGGCACCAATCGAGCGCGTACACACGGACAAGGCGCCCAAGCCGCTGCCGCAGTTTTCGCAGGCCGTCAAGTACAACGGCATGGTCTACTGCTCCGGCAACATTGGCGTCGATGCGGCCTCGTTTAAGCTGGTCGAGGGCGGGGTAAAGGAAGAGACCGTAAGTGTAATCCGAGAAGAAATGCAATGAACATCTCTGGCTGACTGTTCTGGGTGGGCAGAGACGCGCATTGTCAAACCTCTCGACGGTGCTGGAGGAAGCGGGGAGCAGCATCGGCAACGTCGTCAAGGTCAACATCTTCCTGACGACCATGGACAACTTTGCTACCATGAACGAGGCATACGACGAGTTCTTTACACAAGACGTGAAGCCGGTGAGTCGCTCATAACTCAATTTGAACCAAGAATATGCTGTGCTAAGTAGAAGAAAAAAGTGTCGCACTTGCGTTGCCGTCTATCAGCTGCCGTTCAATGCTCTGGTCGAGATTGAGTGCACTGCATTCTTGGGGGATTCGGCCAAGCTCTGAAGCACGCCAATTCGCAGGCCCGTCAGTACAGATACACTGGCTTCCGGGAGCGTAGTACATGGAGAACCTGGCGTATAGTTCATGACCAAGCCTCGAGTATTGAGCCTGCTTTCTTCTTGTTGTTCTGTGCCTGTGTGTATAAGCAAAATGAAATCGTGAATAATACAATCATTACCATGCTAAGGAGTTGTCAATTGCGTTGACCGTCACCGTTACATGTCGAGGTAGCATTAGAAGGCACCTTGATAGCGGCAACGATAAGAACGCCGAGGCTCCCGAGGCTCGGGAGGCTTTTGCTGGTGTCGCTTTTTATACGTAGTGACGCACGGCCGCTAAGTTGATGCTACCCCGGATTTTGTTAGCGCGCCGCCACCCCTGGAGGCTGGAACTCTTGGTTGGAAATCCCCTGAAGATTATCGTGTCCTGACGTCGTCGATCGCCAATCAAGTGCGATCGCACAGAATAGAGTCGGAAAAAAAAAGTTGACGTGCTTACCAGGAACGCCCACGACAATATCACAACAACATGAAGCAATAGCAATAGCAACACTACTACAACCAGTCTTCAGTCTAGATCGCCGACCATGACCAGTCAAACAGGAAGGCGCCTATTACGCGTCGCGACGCCCTTGGCGCAACCTGTCTTCCATCATCCGTGTCGGGCCACGATTCTGTCCTCGTCCCGGCAGTTGAGCTACAACAGTTCGCCCTCGCGCGTCTACCGCCGATGCGCCTCGAGCTCAGCAGCCGCCGAGGCAAAAAAGGAAAACATCACCGTCCGGAGCGAGGCCGTCACCACGCCTCTCGATGCTACCTCAACCTCGTCCGCGACTCTCGACCCTGACGTAGCTCTCTCCTCCACGCTGAACCCTCCTGCCTCGACGCGCCCGCCGCCGTTGACTATCCCGACCAGAGATCCTGAGTCGTCGCTGTTCAAGTATCTTTTCAGCGTTGGCAAGACCTACTATGGCTTCTACACGAGTGGGCTGAAGGCCATCAATACCAATCGCAATCTACTGAAGGAAGTGGAGCACGGCTTGAATGCGCCGCCGAGCTTGAAGGATGCTGCAGACACCAAAGTACTCCCGACCAGGGCTGCGGTTCTTCTCCGAGAGCGAACGCGGCACGACTTGTCCCGGCTGCCAGTCTTTGCCCTGGTGCTCATGGTCTTTGGCGAGTTCACGCCGCTGGTCGTGCTGGCTTTTCCCAAGCTGACCCCGTACACTTGTCGCATCCCTAAACAAATCGAGAAGCTGCGAACCAATGCCCAGGAGCGACGAGATGCGTCGATACGGAATATACGGCACGTCACGGAGAGTTCCGCGCTGGACAAGATCGCGCCCGGTCATGTCGTGCGATGCCTGGACCTCGCCAGTAGAATCTGGGATAAAGCCGGTATTGATCCTCCGTTCGCTTCAGCAAAGGCCTCAAAGGCCATCAGCAGAATTGTTACAGATGATGCTATGATCAGGGATGGTGGCGGCGTCAATGCCCTGGAGCCCGATGAGGTTATCCTGGCCTGTGAGGACCGAGCATTCGACGTGAGGAGTGCCGACGTCGAAACGCTCAGAAAGGGACTCGCCAAATGGATTGAGGCGACAACGAAAACGGAAGGCGCTGATAGCGAGGCTGTCGTCAGTAAGCTGCTCATTGGACTCGACACGGAGACGAAATGAGTCGACTCGAATCGACTTTCCCGGATCCGTGGTTCTGCATACGCGCAGTCGTCAAAGCACGGACTTTCTGGCCTGCTCCCGCGTGCTAACCATATTACCCTATATTCCCATGTTCTTATGTACTATAGTCGCTTCGGTGGGTGACTGAAACGAAGGAGTCATGCTCGCAACGAATGGTATAGATTCGGCATCGCAATACGAGAAATATGGGGGGCCATTGGGCGGCTAGATGGAATAGAACGGCCTGTATACATACAAACAAACGTCAACTCCTAGAGGCTCACGCAACTCCTGTCAATGTCGAGCTCAGAAAACAATCGAGTCCAAACGCAACTTCCTAACCTAGATTGCAGCGCGCTGTCGTTCTTTTTTCTACTTCCCTGGGTGATGAGGCTTGCGTCACCCTACATGTGGCAGCAACACGACTTGTTTGAGTCAGCCCGTTTGTCAGTGACCGGTTCGTTGTGTCAGCTTGACAGTGAACGATTCAAACAACGCACGGGTAGTTCCGCTCACGAATAAAATAATACGGTGGATTATGGTCGCAAGGCATAGTATAAGGTATTTTCAACCACCGCCATTGGACAATCGATCGCGCAGAGGTCGACAGGGACGTTTCCCTGCATACGAAATGTGACCGTGTCTACTCTGTCGAGTTAAAGCCGCGTCACCTACTATATTCTCCTGGACCCTTCTCGAAGGACGACAAGAGTCGGAAGAGTAGGTATGTGCAGGTATGTGCCTCGGCCACGGCTCTGGTGCGTCGTTTGGGCAGGTCACTGACACGATCGTCTGAACGCTCACCCCGGTCGATATGCGAAGCGCCCACTTCCCGTCCCCACAGCACCGGCTTTCTGGAACGATGCGGGTCATGACCGGCCCATGTCTTGGCTCGATTTGGCAACCCGTTATACTGGTCAGCATCGTGAAGCATAGCGAGAAATGACGAGACACAGCGAGGCATGTCGTCCAAATGCCGGTCGGCCAAGGAACTAACATCGGAGAATACCTGACGTGCGGTATGGTACCATACCTTGGAGGAGAGGCACTGTAGCACTGCAGCTGCTTGCTTGGCCACTGCCGGCGTCACGACCCTGCGGCTTATCAGATGCCCAGCATGAACATGGACTGACTACACCGATCCAACTAGGTATCCAGCTACCAACAACGTCCAGTCTCGACAGAGGAGAGGAGAAAGCCGTCCAAGCCGTCGTCTGTATCCCTGTCTGCCATGTTTTCCCTAACATGACTGTAATATACTTTCTGTCTCTGGCGCGAGTCCCTATCACGACTGCCTTGGCGTGCACCGGCTTTGGGCATCGGGCGAAATTGCACCATTCGGCCGCAGAAAAAGAGCCACTCAGTAGAAGTGTTTCGACACTCGCGAGCTGAAGCTCAACTTCAAGCTTCCAGATACGTCCAACATGTGATCTACATCGACCTAGAGATCCTGTTCCTGATGACGCGGCAATACTGAACCGCGGCGGCAACATGCTTCGATCCAGGAACGGACAGATGCACGGCATGGCACAGACAGAAACAAGAACTCCATAGATCGAGACCCCATACCTGATCTCACAGAGAGTCCAGATCTATTGAGATGATCGGATGGATACATAAGGACCTCGAGATCGCGACCCAAATCTCGAATTCTTTCTTCTCTCATCAGCCGCATCACTCATTCGACTGTCGCTCGCTGAACATCCCCTCGAAAAAGACACCCTGTGTAAAACCAGTTTCTTTTGCTGTATTATCAGATATTGGCCAAAATGAGATTCGCTGTTCTCTCTCTCGCCCTCGCGGCGCTCGCCACTGCTGCGCCCGTCGCTCAGGGTCCTGCTCCTGGCCCCGGCCCTGCTCCCGCTCCGGCCCCGGTCCCTTCTGTAAGAACTTGGTCTTTTTCTGGTTGACGTGCACAAGTGGAATCATCCCTTTGGCAGTTCTGCCATTGGATACTGGGAGAACCATTCTCTTGGCGCTTGGTTCTCTCCCACTTCAACAGATTCTTGTCTGGGCACAAGAATGACTGCTAACATACACTTGTAGCCCCCGGCGCCTTTCCCTTCTCCGGCTCCTTTCGTAAGTCCAACTCCCTTCGAGGCAATTGTCAGACCTTCAAACTAACTCGATCGACTACAGCCCCCGCCGATCCCCACTCCCTTCCCTCCGGCTCCTACTCCTGGCCCTCCTCCTCCTCCTGAGAGACGCCAGGCTCCTGGTGCCCCGGCTCCAGCTCCCGGCCCTGGCCCTGCCCCGGCTCCTGCTCCGGCTCCCGCCCCGGCTCCTGGCCCTGGCCCATTCCCCAGCCCGATCCCCACTCCGGCTCCCTTCGTAAGTCGATTACCATATACAACTACTTCCTATGGCTTCAGTGAATTAACTTTCTGCAGCCTCCCAGCCCGAGCCCCCCGCCGCCACCTCCGGCCTCGCCTCTCCCTCCTCCTCCTGAGAGACGGCAGGCCCCTGGTGCGCCCGCTCCGGCTCCCGCTCCGGCCCCGGCTCCTGCTCCTGCTCCTGCTCCTGCTCCTGGCCCTGGACCCAGCCCGGTCCCCTCGCCTCCTCCTCACGTAGGTTTCATGCGGGAAAAAGCACTTACAAGACATATGCTAACTGAGTTCAAGTTCCCGAGCCCGAGCCCCCCGCCGCCGCCTCCTCCTACCACCACTCCCTTCCCTCCTGTAAGTCATTCCTGTCATGATACACTTCTGGCTTCGATCATTCGAAGGAGAGGCAGCTGCTGACTCAATGACTAGCCTCCTCCGGAGAGACGCCAGGCTCCCCCGGCCCCGGCCCCTGAGCCTTCTCCCGCTCCCCCGGCTCCGGTCCCCTCGCCCCCGAGCCCGAGCCCCCCGCCTCCTCCTCCTCCCACGACCACTCCTCTCCCTCCTCCTCCTCCCCCGCCCACGAGCACCCCCTTCCCTGCTGTAAGTCATCTTCATACTCTGTGAGGTCTGCAATCTCGAGACTGACTCTGTTCAATAGCCTCCCCCCGAGAGACGCCAGGCACCCCCTGCCCCCGCCCCTGAGCCTTCCCCCGCTCCCGGCCCTGAGCCCATCCCCAGCCCGGCTCCCCTCGTAAGTCAAGCAACCAACAAACTGACCTTGCCGTTGTATACTGACCAGCGCTCAGCCCCCGAGCCCGAGCCCCCCGCCGCCACCTCCTCCCACGACCACCCCCTTCCCCCCTCCCCCGCCTACCACCACTCCCTTCCCTCCTGTAAGTCCAGCCTGCCCTGCTCTATACCCACGTAACGGCCACTGACACGACGGGACAGCCTCCCCCGGAGAGACGCCAGGCTCCCCCCGCCCCAGCCCCTGCGCCCGCGCCCGGCCCCGGCCCTGAGCCCATCCCCAGCCCGGCTCCCTTCGTGAGTTACTCACCATTCTGCGAGACAACGCTACGGCATAAAACTGACGTGAACCTCCCAGCCCCCGTTCCCCACCACCCCTCTCCCCCCGCCTCCGGCCCCTACGCCCGCTCCCCCGGCTCCCGTCCCCTCGCCCCCGGCCCCGGCTCCTGAGCCCCACCCCCCGGTCGCCAAGTACTTCTTCGCCTAAGAAGTTGCTACCGGTAGCGGGCGTCCCTCGCTATGACGAGCGGAGGCGGCAGCCGAGACGGCAGAGGAGATTAGGTGTATATCGGGTATAATTTTCAATTCTTTTTGTGGTTGGGCTGGCGGTTTAATGGGTGGAACGAGAGACAGAGAGAGAGAGAATGTGTGTGTGTAACTGAACTTCTGGCGGGCTCCTTAGCTTCGCGTCCTGTCTTTACCGATTCTTTTCCAATTAGGGGTTCTTTGTTTTTCTTTTGAAAGATGTGGCATTACTTGCTCTCTAGAGTGATGTGATAATTATTCTTGCTGGTGTCAATTTTGAGTCTTCCGTTGTGAATGCTGTGATCATTGTGATTATTCAATTTGTCTGTTCTTTTTTGGATGTTGTTTTTTCAATACATGCGGTCTGCTGGTTAATCTCCGGTCGCCTCAAAGATGAGTTCCGACTGCCTCCGACAATGGACACATTGAGTATGATTTTGTCTTGCCGTATAAATTCATCACACTACTAAGATTCTCCAGTCGGCTGCTCATACTATATGTGACAGCGATGGGATTCGTCTCAGCCTCAGGAGCTCCGAGATTTGCTGATGTGACTGTGCCGCCATAGCTGAGCACATTTCATCTTCGCCTTGATTGTGGATACCATTCCGTGAACTCTGTAATTCTTGTGCCTCGTGGTGCTAATGGTGCTCTTCGTCGTGTTGTCGATCTTCCCGAATTCGTGGAGATTCTGAAGGTTGTTGATCTTCCTGAGAATGTTGGTCTTCCTGAGAATGTTGGTCTTCCTGAGAGTGTTGATCCTCCTGAAAATTCTGAGCGTCCTCAGTTTGTTGAGTATCTTGTGGTAGTTGAGCTTCTTGCGCTCCAGGATCTTGTGATTGAGTCTCTTCCGTGTCACCTGAGGGCTTGCTCAGCACAGACTTGACAAATCTTACTCCTCTTACCGCCAGCCATATCACCCTATCAAAAACCTTCCAGTCTCCTTCAAGCGGTGGTACCTCATCCGTATCAGATGGCTTGTCCGTATTTCTGCTGAAGACAAACAGCAAAATAGGTACGAGGAGTATCAAGAAGGTTAGCCTATTGATATTGGTGTACGGACCCGACATGTTGAACTTGTACTTGTCGCACATGCTCGTCATCTTTTGCCGGGCCCACGCAGGGGTGCTGTTCTCGTAAGCCGACTCGAAACCACCAGCCGCGGCACCGGTCGGGTGGTTTCCTGTTGCCATATCCAAGATGTTGAACTGCAGGCGGGCGAGCGAGGTGTTGAACAGTGCCTTGCTCTCAATGATCCACTGCTCCTTGTCCAGCTGGCGCGACTCGAAGTCGCTGATGCTCTCTGCTGCAACTAGGCCCTGCCCGAGCCGGTTCTGTATTGATTGGAACGAAGATGTTCGCCGCAGAGCGGTGCGGACAAACTCGTACTCGATGCCAAAGTCGGGATTGCTCTCATACGGCGGGAAACAATCGACGTCCTTCTCGCGGCACACCTCCATCTCGTCAATCGCTATGAGAACTCTGGCGCGGGGGTCTTCTCTGTAGTACTTGTTTGGGAGACCCAGGTACCCCAAATCATCGGTGGCGAGGAACAAGGGATCTTCGCACCGCCCATTGTAAACGATACGACATGGCGAGATGAAAATCGCTGTCATATACGAGTCAAGCGGCCGTCCAACCTGAAGTTCCTCTATCGGCTGCCACGCATCGAGGTCTGGAGAAGGTGTTGATTCGTAGACACTACAACGTTTCAAGTCAGAATACTGTTTTTTCATGATGTCAAAGATAGATGAAAAGAAAGAAGATAAGATAGAAAAAACAAAAGAACCAATTACCTGACAGAGTATGCTGCAATATCCCAGTCGAAAGGATCGCCATACATATCGAATGTGTAGTTTCTCGATCCCGCCGAGGTATTAATTGATCCGAGATGATATTCAAACTTCAAATTCCCTTCTCGTCGCGATCCAGACTTGGATACGAAGCCATGATCAACGTCTAGTGGTACAAATGTAGAAGTCCGTTTGACAAATGGCAGACTTTCCCCGTTCAGACCCAGTTTGGCGGCAGAAAAGTAGCCGGTGGAAAGCCGGATGGCGGTCTCAAACCTGCCATTTGCACATATGCATCGATTTGCCGAACAGTGGAACGGGCAGTCCACTCGCTCCACCGTGTACTCGATCTCGGAGGTTTCGAAAAAGTCGCATCGGCCTGGCGTATAGACGGAATGCGAGGCGTAGCAATCGCGGCCATAGCTGGCTGCTCTTGATTCTTTTTTGGCCAGGAGCAGGTTGTCGAAATCTCTCACGCGCCGATCAGCGTTTTTCTTGAGATCCCACGGTCCACAGTCCGCACCCGGAGTGTTTATCCTGGCCAATGTGTTGGTCGGTATCTCGCCGACTGCACCTCCGGCGACAGCATACAGAAAGGACGCCCCAGCCGTGATGAGACCCAGAAACAAGTCGGACTTTTCAATCTTCATCCACTCAGTGAGATGATAAGACCGTGGTCTGGTATCTTCCGAATCGGGATGAGGTGGGAGTAGGGGGGTTTCCTCATTTTGTGGACCAGAGCCGGAGGCCCGATGCCTTTTCCAACTCTTCTTCAACAGTGGCCATTTCCACGAGAGCCAAAACCAGGTATGTTGGAGTATGGCTTTGGCCCAAGGCCAAGCCATACCAAAAGCTACTCCGAGGAGCACTTTTAATATAGTGGCCCATATTTCAGGTATGGTCCAAAGGTGGGATTTATCTGTGATCAAATCTTAGACTATGCACGTTCGGTCCATCTCAGTCTGGTTTCTGCACTTACGGTTTGACTCAAAGTTCGTCCAAAAGCCCGTCTTCACTGGCGGGTCGGATGCCATGATCGTGGGTACTTTTGTTGTTTCTCTTTCCTTTACTGTAAGACTCAGGGTCGAATTCCGGCATCGGGCTGAGATTTCGAATATGTTCAAGCCAAAATAAGGCAATACAAGGCAAAGCCGATCCTGTCCAATTGAGTGTGTACACGCGTAAGCGAGGTACCACCAGCCGCAGCATGCGCAGCCTTCGCAGCCTGCGCAGCCTGCGCAGCCACGTCGGGCGTACGGTTCTGGCACAGTAGAACATTTCATTCGTCCCAAGGAGCCTTCTGACATGCGGGGTCGCCTGTCTCTTTTTATTGGTATTCGCGATGCGGTCTTTAATCCCGATAAGAGTAGAGATCTTTAAGACAGCCTCGTACTTTCCGCAACATCTTGTGTCGCGCAAAGAAAGGGAACTAGGTCCCGCCTGCTTCTCTTCGCCTTGCGTTTTTCTCTCGTTGCAGCAGCGACCAGCGCAATGTTGCTACCAAGTTCCTCTTAGTGAAATCATTCCAAATGTCCACCAACGAGGACACCCAAGAAAAGGATCCTCGCTGGGACGACGACGCGAGGCGTGATCGAGATCATCAAGGCGACCACGACAAGATCAGAAGACCATATCCAGATCCTCGCCGAGACGGCCGAGACAAGAACGATAAATCTAAAAAGGATCGCCACGGGAGTCGAAGCAAAAGCTCGAGTTCAAAACGTCCATTGAATCAAGCGCATAGTCCAACAAGAGAGCCTGCGCAAACTGTCCAGTGGACATCTACCCATACTTATGGTGCGACGTGCGAACCAACAGATTTAAACGGTCGATATATACCTCCTTACCAATACGATCCATACGAGACGCTCGTCCAAGAAAGCAGTGCTCAGGCACAGGCTTATGCCGTATCATACTACCAGCCAACCGAGCCACAGGAACAAACCAGCTGTAGTAACTATAATCAGCAATCGGAGCCACAGGCATACCTCGTCGATCCAATTTTTTACGATCCATCTACAACACAATATTATCATTAGCTTTATCAGTAAGGGCTCCATCCTATAGTCTTGAAATGCGACCGCAGGCTGACTGTTGCACAGAACACAGCATGCATTGACTACGTGTAACACACGTACTAAAGCTTGATAGGTCTCTCGGTCCTATTTATACCATATAACGGCAACTTCGAATAGTAAAATGGCTTGTACATTTTTATACCTGAATTCAAAATCATCTTCTCAAATGCCAAGAATTCTACCCTCGATGAGAACCCAAGCAATATTGTTGCCTCTCTGCATCCAACCCATATCTAGGTAGTGCTCGGTGTGCACACTTGACTGCACCGCATCGCGAGAAGTCACCAAGCCTCCTGCGTCTCATATCAATCCACCTTTTCCGGACTGTTTTCCGACGAAATACCATACGCCAATGGACATTTCATCTTACGGGCTGCTCCCTGCCCATGCGTTGGACTTTGCATATATCCGTCCTCAAACCTGAGGGTGGGATGAAAGTATGCGGAGTTGCGCAAAGCGGAAGTATTATGCAAGACCAAACCCACATCTTGGTTCCCCTCATCGTCGCCACATACCAAGCTGGGTTTGAGTTTCTTGCTATCGAATCCATGATTTGTCGTTGGCCAGCGCACGCCAAGTGTTTAGCATAAGGATTTCCTTTCGTCAGTAGCACGCAAGGACAGTCTGCATCGCATACTCGCCCATGATGTAACCAATCCACAAGAGACGATTGGCCGGCCTTGTGGGACAAGCCGCACGGCTCCGGTGTGACGTGTAGTATAGTCCTTGTTCCTTTGTCCCTTTGGCACCCTCCTATGCCTCTTCATCAAGTTTTCTATCATCTTGGCCGACGATGTACATGGCCGCGATGTTGCAGTGACCCCGCTCCTTGTCGATGCATGTTGGGTATGATAGTCGACTTTATACTTATGCAGGGCCTGATTGGGTATACGAGGGTCGCATACACTTGCCGACCACTTTTCAACTGCTTCCTTTCAGCAGTTCATCTGCAGCGGGGCGCATAGCAGATGGGCGATGGGCCGAGACAATATACCTATTCTGTACAGACGACATACGCAAGATCCCTGAGTTCTCTGGGCTGCATATCAACCTTGGCCAATGGTAAATTGGGAACAGTGCACCATCCTTGCTCAGAGATAGTATGCCGCTGTGATGAAGAATGTCACGCATGCTTCAGAGTCGCCGGTCAACTTCTTGTGTAACAGGAGGAGAGTAGGAAATGACAGAGAGAGCCCTATGATCTCGATATAGTCCGAGGACTCTCCCAGTCTTTGCGTCTTTCATCCCAGGACCCACCATAACCTTCTAAACAATCAAATATTCCAAATCGTAAGTATGGCTCTGTCAACTTGGCTGCTATTACAGGCTGGCTTGGTCCTTGTAAGCAAACACTTCCGAACTACTTTTAACATATTCACTAACGAGGATTAGGGCGTTGGAACCATCATCTACAAGATCGTATACAACCTATTCATCTCGCCCCTGAAGCAATTCCCGGGGCCGCTGCTCTACTCGGCCAGCAGCATCCCCTACGACATCGCGTGCGCCAACGGGTACGCCAACAAGGTCCTAGTCGCGCTGCACGACAAGTACGGCCCCGTCGTGCGCATCCGTCCCACCGAGCTGTCGTACATCGAGGGCCACATCTGGAAGGACGCCTGGGGCTTCCGCTCCGGCCACGCCGAGTGGGCCAAGGGCGAGTCGCTCGACTACCCCAACGGCAGCACCTGCATCCTCGGCGCGAACAAGGAGGACCACCGCCGCATCCGCCGAGGGCTGTCCCACGCCTTTTCTAATCAGGGCCTCCGCGACCAGTCGCCCCGCATCCTCCGGTATGCCGACCAGCTGATGGAGGCGCTGGGCCGGCACGCGCGGACCGGCCCCGTCGACATGGTCAAGTGGTTCAGCTGGACGACGACGGACGTGATCGGCGACCTGGCGTTCGGCGAGACGTTCGGCGCGCTGCGCGACGAGCGCCAGCACGAGTGGATGTCGCTCAGCTTCCGGCTGCTGCGGCCCGCCGTCTTCTTCGGGCTGCTGGAGCGGTGGGGCGTCAGGCCGCTGGCGGCGATCCTTTTACCCCCGAGCGTCCTCAGGGGTCTGGCCGAGAACTCGCGGTACATTGCGGACAAGGTCGGCAAGCGGCTCGAGTACGGCAAGGACCGCGGCGACTTCTTCGACCGCCTGCTCAAGAGCGACCTGCTGGCCGACGACGAGAAGGGGTTCCGGCACACCGAGGACGGCCCCGAGGGCTTCACCCGCGGCGAGCTCGAGAGCACGGCGCAGGACCTGGTCTTCGCCGGCTCCGAGACCACGGCCACGCTGCTGGCCGGCGCCGTCTACTTCCTGCTGCAGAACCCGCGGGTCCTGGCCAAGGTGACCGCCGAGGTGCGGGGCGCCTTTAGCCAGGAGGCGGACATGACGGTGGCGTCGACGGAGCCCGCCGCGCTGCCGTACATGGACGCCGTGCTGAGCGAGTCGATCCGCATCTACGACCCGGTGCCGCTGTTCGCGCCGCGCGTGGCGCCCCGGGGCGGCGACACGGTCGGCGGCGTCTGGCTGCCCGAGGGCACGCGCGTGTGCATGGCCAAGTACGTGTCCAACCGGTCGCCGCGCAACTTTGCCCGGCCCACCGAGTACGTCCCCGAGCGGTGGCTGCCGCGGGGCCAGGGGGGCGGGCGGCCGGCCGAGTTCGACAATGACAACGCGTCCGGCGCCTGGCAGCCGTTCAGCCACGGCGCGCGCAACTGCGTCGGCATGAACCTCGCCAAGGCCGAGATGCATCTCATCCTGGCCAAGCTGCTCTTCCGCTTCGACTTGTGCCTCCCCGCGATGACCGACAAGGAGAAGTGGGAGTGGGACAACTGGGTGGAGAGACAGAGCCAGTGGTTCTTGTGGATCAAGCCGCCCTTGATGGTTGATTTGAAGGAGAGGCATTAACACCATGCACATGAGAATCTGGCGATCGTCAAGTTGCAGTCAGTGTCCATCTTGTTGATGGAGCGTGGAATCGACTTTGAAATGCACTGTTTCCTGTGCCAGATGAACGTCAGCAGATGGAACGTTTCTTTTGCAAAAACCAATCCGGTCGTTGATCATCCTGGGGAGGGGCTTTTTTCTGTCCTCCAGCGTACATACCTATGTAGACACGAGGTTATAATTATATCAACGAACCTTCTTGTTCTGATTATTGACGGCCACGCTCTTGTTGGAATGGTATCCTGTGTACTTACAAAAGTCTCTGCACGAAGGATACCTCGCTTCAGAAGAGATCATTTTGCGCTGAATTTTGAAAAAAAAAAAAAACAATCTTATCTGGTCTCCGGCATATTTCGTAGTCATATCCGTGTCGGATTCAATTCTTCTATGTCCATCAACGCCCGAAAATGTCAATGCTGATATGCAGGTTCCATCTACTCCGTACACAATGTCCCAAGCATCTATGCTTTTGTCGTCATTTGCTGATGTTCATGGCCAGCTCAAGTAAAAACGCCCATACAAATACAAGTATCCCCTCAAAGACTTCCAAGCCACTTCGCCGTCTCGACACCAACTCCAGCTTGCCAAGACGGTCCAACTTGTCAAGGCGCATGCAATCTATAACTCCACCCGACCCGGAGTACACGATACGTATTCGAGAACGGGTGATGCGAGAGAACGAAACCTAAAAGCAAAATTAAGTCATCAACAAAAGACTTGGCGTTTGGCCAGCAGCTATTGTCTGTACCGAGATAGCTGAGCCATGATGTTCTGAACATGTGCCTGATCTGAAGGGTTGCCGGGAGCTGGGGCAGCGGCATAGGGCATGGGCTGTGGTTGGGCTGTAGGCGCGACACTGCCGGCTCCCAGGGCGCTGAGGACTGCATTCATATCGACACCCGGACCGGCAGCCATGTGTAGTTGGCCGGGATGGTGACCGCCTTGCATGGCAGACAAAACTCTCTGGAGTGTGGCGTTATCGACACCACCCAAGTTCGGGTTGGGAGGAGCTTGTCCGGACATGGTAGGGTACTGAGGTGCCATGTGTGGCGGCGCAGGATAAGAGACAGGCGGGTAATAGGCATTATTGTAACCCGACTGCGCTGGTATCTGGCTTTGCGCTCGGGCACGCATGACAATCTCTGCAGCAATCTTGGGATCAAGATCTTGGTACTGGTCAAATCGGGCATTGTGTCTTCCAGTGGATCGATCAAAGGTCTGCAACGGGATTTTGGCTGTAGACTGAGAACGGTAGTCGAGCTCGGCAACGCCATGCACGCCTTCGACAACCTGTCTCTGGATTACCAGATCGCGAGGGAAGCGAGGGTTGAGGAACATAACTTCAACCTTGAGGCCTCGCTCAATAAAAGCCTCCTGAACCCAGCCGACGAAATCTCGATTGACTTCTTGCAAGAGCAAAAGCTGGACGTCTGGAACGTCGGGCCCATAGCGGCGTGGGATATCCAGGTCGGCTTCGGAGGCCGGCGGGCCACGCCGGTACGGACTAGGGCTGCGGCGACGATAATTGCTACCGCCATAGCCTGCTTGGGGTGATCGGGAGCGACCCCGGCGAGCAAAGTCAGACGGAGCATCCCAACGACCTCGATCTCCCCTTCCGTATGAGCCTTGACGAGAGTGTGGTCCGTGAGAGGGAGCTGGGGAATGCTGTCGGAATCCCTCATTTCGGCGTCCATCAAATCGTGTTCGGTCTCGGTCACGATCGTTATGGCGCTCATTCTGGCGGTCATTTTGCTGATGATGGCCCCCGCGACCTCCGCGGCCACCGCGTCTATCTCCATCCGCCTCTTTCTTCTGAGCACGAGAAATTTCAAGATCTGCAGAAGATTAGATGTTTTGCTATATTTCTTGTATACCAAGGAAAACTCACGGATTTTACGGCCACTGATTTCGACGCCCTGGAGCGCATTTGTAGCGGCCTGACCCTCGGAAACTTTGTGATACTGAACGAAACCATACGCCTGCTTGAGGGAGATCTGGGCGAGCCTGCCAAAGGGAGAGAAGATGTCAAATACATCCTTTTTGGGCACTCTCTCGGCCGAGAGGTTACCTGGTATACTTGTTAATAATATAATCAAGCCGGACACCAGCGAGACTTACCAATAAAGAGTCTCGAGCCCTCAGGGAACCTATCCCATTTGGCTTCGGAGACATACTTTTTCTCCTCCTTGAGAAATTCGTCATAACGTTGTATTTGGTTCAGATTCTGCACATGGGCACTGGGGCCAGCAGAACCATCATATTGGGCCGCGTACGGTCCAGATCCTCCCAAAGGGTACGCGTCCGGAGCCGCAAGCCCGTGAGGGGCGGCAGATGCACCACCATTGGGTTGGAATGTGTAAGGCATACCTGAGGCAGATATCAAGTTGACTGGCGTACCGTTTGACACGGGCTGAAAATGATGGAGGTCGTTGGGCATTACACCTGCAGCCGAAGGCTGTTGGGATACCGGCGGCTTGGGTGGTAGCGAAGATTGCAGAGCTTCCGAGGAAACTACCTCTGGGTTCATCTCGCTCGGTACCGCGGCTTGTTCATTGGGCACCGCAATGGGATTGGAGGCGGTGATGTTATCAACCAAGGCCTGAATATCGATGGCATCATCCTCGTTCAGCAGTTGTTTTGATTCCTCTGCGGTGGAGGGATTCTGAGGTCCCGTGGGTGGACTAGTGATGGCATTGGCTTGGACGCTCTCAGTGGTCGGCTGACCTGTAGGAGCGGATGTGGCAGTGGGTGCAATTTGTTCAACAGGAGCATTTGCAGGGAACTCTGACTTGATCTCGACATGGTCACCAGCAGCACCATCCGTACTAGCCATTTCTCCATGCAGACCATTATCACCAGTGTCGGGTACGGGAGAATCAAAGTCCTTGGCGTAATCGTCTTCTTCCTCGTGATCTGGCTTGCCAGTCCGTTGGGCGCCGGCATCATGGCTACTGGCAACGGCAGTGGTGGGATCCGGATTGGCTACTGATGCGCTGTTGTCAACTTGGCCGAGAGATTGATCACTGCCAATGGCACTGAGGTGCTGGTTGATTATGCTTGTGACACCGGCAGCGGCCAAACTCTCACTTGGGGACAATGTCATGGTGGACAAATTATCAGCCTGGTCCTGCAGAGCAGGAACAGATGCTGGCGACGAGAGGTTTATAGGCTTGGGAGACTGGGGAGACAAGTCGGCGGTAGCCACCAGCTCTGGATTGTCGGTCATTTAATCCTCGGTATTACTGTGAATGGACAGTGGTCGAGCAAACGTGCATCTAGCCTTGGCACGTGCGATGGGCAGTACCGATTATTGCGCGAAATGGCAGAGAATCTTGAGGCGACGGTCCAGAGATGGGCTTCTACACTGACGAGTGGAACTGACTGGACTAGATGATGGCGGTATGGCAGGCCGTAGAAATGTGGCTACAAGCAGCAAGTCTCGGATGGTCAAATGGGTATGACAAATGGGTCCTGTTTGGGTCGGAGGTTTGTCTTTTGGAAGCAGCAGTGTTCACTCTTTGAGCATGATACAGACTGTTGATGGTAGGGTTCTGGTGCGTTCCGGATAAGGTCACTGAAATGGAACATGCGCTGCGCCGACGCTCTTTACCGACGTATTCCACAAAGGCTGCTGCAGGTGTTTCCAATGGTCTGCTCAGCGCCGTGCTCGGATGTTGGTATATCAACGGCAAGCAACGCTCAATCCTGTGCGCCGATTCGTGTTCTCTTTGGCAGAGAGGAGAGCCAGAGCGATGACAGCCCGGTGCGGCCAGAAGATCAATACTCGTGTCGGGACGTGTCCTAGGGTATCCTCAGCTCGGCGAGATCGAGCGGAGCGCTCCAATTGCGGTGGAGATGCGACGGTTCGTGTCCTGGCGGGAGGAGCCAAGAAGCGGTTGATGGTCCTGATCGCGTTGCGATGCCCGGTCCTGGGATTCGCGGGTTGCCTAGTAGCAAACCTCGATTTGGATGACTGTCTCCAGACTGCGTGCGCTTGCTACCCGTCGGAAACCAGTCGTTTAGAGTGTCTTATTGCGCTTCAAGTTGGCGCAACGGTCGTTTTGCCGTCAGGCAATCGGCGGTCGAAAAACAAGCAGCAAACCTACTCTGTAGAGGGAACTGCCAGGTCTGAGGCTCTGCGGTGGACTGTTTGGCGAGGATGATGAAATCTCCAAGAGCTCTCTGGATTGGGATTTGTTTGGTCACAAATTATTTGCAGCGTCAGATTGGCATGCGCCTGAAGCTAAGGTAAAGTGGGAGGTAGGTACAAGTAGCAGGTAGCACAGGGCAGGCGGCTGCGGGGCAGTGCGCGCACCTTTTATTAGTGGGTCAAGTAACATTGAAGGCAGCGGGCAGGGCGCTCGGATCATCCTTCTGTTCTTAGGTAATGCAATCAATGTGCCTCCAAACCTTCGCGCCGAGACAGTGAATCGTTTGTTGCTATTCCGTCGCCTCGAGTGCTGAACCGTACAGGAGAGCTCAATATATTATTTGAAGGGACAAACTTTCCTTGTGCTTGGCCTCGCTCAGAGAGACAGTTCTGCATCACGGGCTCGTATTTTCTCCCGAAAAGTCGGAGTTGGCGGGGGCATGAAAGGTGTGACGTCTCAACCATCACTTGCTATGGCAGTTGGTTTTGAGTTGGTCATCTTCCTGCGGTGTGAATCACAATTACGCCAACCATAAGATCTGGTAAGGACTCTGGGGTTTCCTTTTGTTTGACATCGAACTTTCTATCAAAAATTTTGTCTTTTTCATCTATCCCCGTGGCTTCTCTTATTACGTATCGACTGTTGCTGCAATCAACGTTCAGACATCAGTACGACTAGTATTCGATTGCCTCCAAACTGTATACTAATAGCTCATCAGCATTATATGTGCTAAAGTATCTAGACCGGACGACGCTGGCTGCCGTGCATGGTCATTCTTGTAGCCAACCATTGAAGGACTATAGGTAGTGGGCCTCTTGGTGACTTGGTCAGAATACAACCCGAAAGGATCGCGTAGCGAGAAATACTTGGTGTTTTACCCATAAAGTTTTTGTCTACCCCAGGTGAGTATAGTAGAGACCTGTTCGCTCCCACTTGCTGAGGATACTTCCAGAGCACGATTACGAGCTGGGAGACATTACTGATAGTCGCTTTACAGCTGGGTCCATCATGTTCCGACCTTCGATAGGAAAACTCCCTATTAATCCGGGCTCAACTTTGTGTCTGAGGCCTCTCATATTTGTGAGGTCTGCCAGGAACCAGGCCTTTGATGCCGCATTCGACCCAGATGACTTGGCTGAGGCGAGGAAATGGCACTCTTCGTTCAACGAGAACGAGCTGCCCAAGGGTCAGACAAGTTACTCGAGATCGGGTGGGCCGGGCGGCCAGCATGTCAATAAGTAGGCATACCTTGGTCTTTTGATTCAATTACTGACAGTCTGGCTCTTTCAGGACGGAGACCAAAGCAACAACCGTTTGGGCAGTACACGAGCTCACACGGGTTCTCCCCAAGTTGATGCATTCAGAGCTTCGAAAGTCGAGGTATTACACCAGCAGAAGCGACTCCCTTACGATACATGCGCAGACATATAGGAGCAAGACCGCCAATACCGACGAGAACACACAGAAATTGGTAGAAGAGGTCCAAAGGATATACCGTGAATCAGTCCCCGGGGTTACGACCGCAAAGAAAATCAAGAAATACGAGGCATTGTAAGTCGGAATACCGAACAAACATGGAATAGTTTGCTAACAGAACTTGCTTTCCAGAGAGAAGTCGTTTCATGAGAACAGACTGAAGACCAAAAAGCAGCAGAGCAGTAAGAAGGCATCACGAAAGGTGTCATTTGACTGAGATAGAAATGGGCAACTTAATGAAGGTTCGGGAATGCATTTGATTCTGTCTCTCACAACCTCCTGCAGTCCGCTTCAAGGGCTTGTTCTTGGCAGTAGACATCTGGACCCCAGGTTACGGGAACGGGAGAACAATTCAAAGTCTCGCCTTGGTGTTTGTGTTCATGCCATCAGCCAATCAGCCAGCATCATAGTTGAAAATACAAAAAGGTTGATTCTGAACAACTACCTTAGCTGCCGCTTTCTTGACTGCCTGCTCTCTCTCACCAACCAATGGCTATTTATGGAACAGGCCGTATCCTGACTTATTATGTCTTTTCCGGGCCATAATTCATAATGGCCCAGACTGTTCTCGTTCATGGAGACCCGCGTTTTCTTCTCCGCTTTTACTAGTGTCTGAGATCCCCGCGACAGAGGTGATTGGCCACAGCAGGGTCGAGGGCCAGTCAGACGGTGCTGACGGCTGAACCTTGGGGCTATTAGTGGGCTGCTATCCACGTCCCTTAATCTTGGGCGTCTTTTCGCAGTGCCTACTGTATGTGGTAGATTTTGGGCATTGAAAACAGATGATCTTTTTTTCCCTTTCAGAGCGCACAATTCGTGTCCCCCATCTGAGCGTTTCACAGAAAGAGAGATCTGGAGGGTTCATCGCAATCTGCCAGTGCGACGTGTGCCAAAAAGTGTTGTCTGCCTTATTACGACGACCTACCTACGTCAGTCCTCGGGGCGATCCTCCCTCCCCTTTGGGAATCTCCAATTCGTTTATCGTCCGTTCATACTGCAGCACCTGGCCGGCACTGGGCTGGTCTCTTGTTGGGATCGATCGCATCGTTTCGTTTTTTCTCTCTCTCTCTCTAATTATTTCCGGTCTTCTACTTCATTGATACCCCCCCCCCCCCACCCACCCACACACACACACACTGCAGCTCTCTCATACTTTTTGGGATAGCAATCAACTCCAGACGCCGCGCGGATTACCCTCAGTCACTGCTGTCTCCCTTCAGTGCCTGCAGCTGTCGTCGACTTATTTATCCCCCCTCCACTTGACCCCTCTTCCACTACGAATTGGTTGATAAGCACGAAACAGTAGCGGCAAAGTCCCTGAACTTAACTGACGAAAGCCTTGCGACGACGCGCGCTGCGGCTATCGATCGGGATCCCCTGAAAATAATACGAGGGAGACAACCACCCAAAAGGAAAAAAAAAGTCGCGCTGATCTCCTATTCCCGACACAACACCAGGAACCATCGTCGCTCCTCGTTGCCCTCCAGCAGACACTCACAATGGCTGCTCCAGCTACGCAAAGCAACGGTGGATCGCCAGGCCGGCCGAACCCCCAGATCCAGCCGTGTCGCTATAAGGTTGGAAAGACGCTGGGTGCTGGCTCCTACTCGGTCGTGAAGGAGTGCGTGCACATCGACACTGGCAGGTACTATGCTGCCAAGGTCATCAACAAGAGGCTGATGGCCGGAAGGGAGCACATGGTACGTTTGCGATTCGTCGAATAGAAACTACGCGCCCCAGCGAGCCCTCGCCCAAGAACGACTTATATATACGGTCATGCTTTCAAGATTGAGCCAGCGTCCATGAACTGACAGTTGCGGTGTTCTCACAGGTCCGAAACGAGATCGCAGTACTTAAGAAGGTGTCCATGGGCCACCAAAACATCTTGACGCTGGTCGACTACTTCGAGACGATGAACAACCTGTACTTGGTCACAGACTTGGCTCTAGGCGGCGAGCTCTTTGACCGCATCTGCAGAAAGGGATCCTACTACGAGTCGGATGCGGCAGAGCTGATCCGCTCAACGCTGTCTGCCGTTGCCTATCTGCACGACCACGGCATCGTACATCGTGATCTGAAGCCCGAGAACCTCTTGTTTCGCACGCCCGAGGACAATGCCGATCTGTTGATTGCCGACTTTGGCTTGAGTCGCATCATGGACGAGGAGCAATTTCACGTCCTGACAACTACCTGCGGAACCCCTGGTTACATGGCTCCCGAGATCTTCAAGAAGTCGGGCCACGGCAAACCCGTCGACATCTGGGCCATGGGAGTCATCACCTACTTCCTGCTCTGCGGTTACACGCCATTCGACCGTGATTCGGATTTCGAGGAAATGCAGGCCATTTTGAATGCAGACTACAGCTTTCAGCCTGCCGATTATTGGCGCGGCGTCTCGGAAGCTGCCAAGGACTTCATCAACCGCTGCCTGACGATCGATCCCAAGAAGCGCATGACAGCACACGAGGCGCTCAGCCATACCTTTGTGGCAGGCTACGGCGCAACCACTGACGGCGACAAGGGCCAGAACCTGCTGCCAACGGTCAAGAAGAACTTCAATGCCCGCCGCACGCTGCACGCGGCTATTGATACCGTGAGAGCGATCAACAAGCTCCGAGAAGGTCAAATGGCAGCCATGATGGATGGTGCCAAGAGCAAAGAGCCAACTCCAGGCGCGCCTGCGCTGGCCAGCCAACAGACCAAGACCGACTCTGGCATCAGCATGACAGAGGCTCGAAGCGGCCAGGACTCGGGCTACGGCAGCAACAAGGCCGACGGTGAAGGAGACGTCGCTATGGGCGGCATGACCTCGGTCCCAGCCAGTCTGAGGCCCGGCCAAGTCGTCAACAAGGTCGTCGAGACGTCGAAAGGACTGTGGCAATCAGGTTCGACCAACAAGCGTTAGGAGCTCGCTACCGCGTCTCCTGATGCCAACAGCCCTCTGGCTTTAAAAGTCAGCGATCGAGGTGATGCCACGATCCGCCAATGGTTGAAGCGAATGCTTGCACCCTTAGGACCTTACACCTTTGATCAGATGGAAGAGATATTGGCAAACCCTCGCGATTTCCATCCCTTGGTGGATACTACTCCAACGTCATGGACCCCGGGACGATGAGACATGAATATACACACGCACGAACTATCACAGATGATGGGCAGTTTACTTCAGGGATTACTGAGGATCGTCGGATAGACGAATCTGTTACCAGCTTGGTTCGACTTTATAGGATGGGGGAATATTACATATGTACATAGCGAACAGCTTTCCACAGCCAGGAACACACAAAGAGTGCTACTAGTATTTGGCGGGAATAGCAATATACCAGCGTCATGTTCGGACTTTCTTCCTTCTCGGAATTTGCTAGCTGTACACCTTTGATACGTCATACTTTGCCATACACTGGGGGCAGATAATGTGGATGATCTGGCGACTCTTAGCACGCGGGATTGTTGCACATAGTAGATTGGAGGTCTACACAGTATCCTCTGAAATTAACTTCTGGAATAGGAAACGCCAACTTCAGAACCAACGGTTTTCGAGAGAAAGAAGTATTTGCAGACATCCCTGGAATCTCAAGAGATGGCCACAAGCAGTGTATCAGAGATCATTTCTTCGCATATTTAGAAAGGCAATTATCAACTGAAAGAGTGAAACAGACGTTTTATGACCTTGCTCCTCTCAGCCACAGCGGCTGTCCATTTTCAGTTGTTTTGATATTTCATGGTCAAACAGCACTCTAGCGTCGAGGATTATTTTACGTCCACGGAGAAGAGTCGTAACTTTTGCGCGTGCAAATCTTGTATTTTTTTCTCCTTGGAAGGCTGATGATCTGATAATTTCGCTTTGATATGGTAATTCAAATTAGTCCGATGCCTTCACACTGCCTTGTAATGATAGACGGAATATCCGAGGCCAACGTGGGACGGCGGCTGCAAACGCTCAAACGTGGTCATTATACTGCAGCGATGGCCTATGGCTCAGTCAGGACCATGAGAAGAAAGGGGAAATCAGATGATCCATATCTGGAGAAAGTGGCTCTAGTGAAACTTCTCGCAAGACATGCCTCCCAGTATGACAGGACAGATATGCGTCCATGTGTCCAGATGAATTGTAGGGACATTCTTCACGGGACCGGATGTGCTGTCTTCGGACAATCGTGGCTTCGGGACGAGGCACATGCCGAAACTTCCAAAGACTGTATTTTTCGTGGCTTCCTGAGCCCAAATTACCTTATCTATCGATATTCAGTTCATGCCATCGGGGGCTAGTCAAAGCATTATTTGAATATAGGTAACTCGAGGTCAACAGTTCGGTTGATGACAAAACTGAGTGTGTCCGTTGAATAAAACGCATTCTGGTTATCCATCGCCCATGGAGTGATACCTCGCTGTAGCGTTGGGTGGGTATAGAATGGGTCGTAAGTAGTGGTCTGAGTGACCACCCTCGAAGCAACATGAATGCCTACACTTTGCAAAGCCTCAGAGTACCACGAGGAGAGAAGAGTGGACACCTCATTGCTTTTCAGATCACGAGCTCTTCGATCACCAGAATCAGCAGACCGAATCTCATCATCATGCAGGCATCAGTTCTAGGATCACTTTGCCCCCTGAATGATCCAAACTATACTGATATATTGGCAGAGGATACTGTGATAAGGTCGAAATATATCTAAAGAGGATATCCCGCCCAAACCATTCTTGAAGTTTTTCCTCTCAGGCGCCAGATATTTCAGGTTGAAGCCAAAGAAAGGAAAAGAAAAATTGTATTCCTTACAGGACTGTTTTCAAGGCATGACAGTCGTGTTCGAAGAAGCCAAACATAAAGTATTATCAGGACTTGGTTTTGATAAAAAGAATGGGGGGGTTTTTTTTTTTTTTATCTTGGTGGCTATAACGATATATTTGATGTGCAGAGGTGAAATGTGAATGCCTATGTTAAGAACACTTTCAGTAAGAAAATACTTTTAAAGAAATGTTAAAACCAGCAACTGAAATGCAAAATTCAACAAAACAAGACGACAAAGTTCAGATGCTCCAATGACAATATCGTAGATAACGAATTTTTTGTTTCCGCTCCCAAGAAATATCAATATTAGACAGAGCCATATTACGGTTATCTACCGGTATAGATATCTGAAAGATACAAGACAACAATGCTCGCAGGGATAGACGATAATACGTTGACTCGGCCTGGCTTTCCGACTTTGAGATCAATGTCGGCTTAACTCCCTATTCTACCAACGAGAAGCCAAGGTAGTTGATCATACCTTGTTTCTCCCAAGAAACCGTGATAATACCTACCCCATGGCCATTCCGACAGCAAGTCCGGATCCAATTTCCATACCACAGGGCTTCCATATGGCCTACCGCCGGGATGTCGGGACTCGGCTTATGTCAGAAGTCGGAGACGGGATCGACAACATCCCCTAATCCCGGGCAGGACCCGAACTTCCTGACTGAGCCATCTGTCGACTCTACTCCAATCAGGCCGCGGCCTCGGGCATGTGGTCAGCTTAGAGAGGTGTGATCAGTCATCCACCACCCTACTCGGCCACACCCAGCAGCGCGGAACGGGCTGCTGCGACTAAGAAAGCTTAGATATGTGTGGTGTGGTATGCCTCGTCGGCTATGCCACGCTGGCTTGGCGGAAGCACATGGAGGAGCAGGGAATTACTAGGTACTTGGACTGGAGATGTGTCATCCCGCAAACCCTCCAGTAGATCATGTATGACTGTCCAGGCGTGGGCTTTTGGAGGTTCATTCTTGGCATAAGATCTATAAAAGTATATTTACACATGCCGTATCTATCTGAGGCTGCTTAGGTGATCCTTGAATGGGATGAAAGGTACAGAGTGTTCATTCAGGGTCACTTGAAATGCAAGCACAGATATCTTTTACATGCCGCAAAGCTCCGTTGGGCACCGTGAACGGCATTGACAATCAGGAAGAGCATAAGAGACATACATGTTGGGTTTTCGCAGACTGTACAATTACCGCTTGCGAAATGAGTATAATAGGCATGTCCCCAGCTCCTCGAGTAATGCGTTGAATGAACATGTTTTTGACGTCACGACGGCTTTTCCTTGCAAGGTTGAGCTTGCAACGCGCAGGTCCGGGAACATTTGATGAACGCGGTATCGCCGACTAGGAGAAGGTTTTCGCGCACAGAGTCTTTTTCAGACGGTGCTTTTTCATCACAACAACTTCAGACGAAAAGTGATGCTGCGATAACACGCAGTGTGCACACAGACCCTGACAAGTAGGGAGATCGTTGGCGGTTTGGGACATTCTGCCATGGTCTCCCCTGCCCGTCTGGCTCCAGCCCAACCCAACCCAAAATATGGCCGGAGACGACCACCACAGCGATGCTCAGTCAGCAAAAGTACACGGGAAAACATCAGATCGATGATTGATACCAGCATATCTTCAAGCTAGCAATGCTAGCACTTACACGCGCCTGTGGAGTAAGTATCCGTTGTCAATAATCTGTACAGAGTAAAAAGAGCAGATCCAGATTTTACTGCTACTATTGACTGCGGGCCCACGATAACACGCATTATACCGCGCGCTACCTCGTCGAACTCGTCAAAAGTATTGACTGGCATGCCTACAGTGTAAGTATTCGTACACCAACATGCAAGGCTCGTCGTTGTCTGGCTGTCCACCGCGGACAAAGTACTGCTACTACCGCACTCGGATGACCCGGATCGCCGCCAAGACCGACCGCGGCACCATGCAGGTCAGCCGATCGACGTGCTATAGTTGGACGTTTTTGTGCAATGTGCATGTTTGACAAAAAATTCCGCACAGCATGCCAGTCCATCAGAATGGCAGTTTCTGCTTTCGGACTTACGTGGAGTTATTGGGACGAATAGTGCGTGGTGATACCATTCCACAATCACTGAATCAACACACATCGCACGGCGCTTGTGCTCAGGGCAAGCAGCCTTCCATGGTCGCGTGACCCCGGATTTTGAGTTGTGTGTACGGTCTCAGCAACGAGGACGCCCAAGGAGCCTCAAGTTGTATCCGTACCTTAAACAGACTATACCATCGGAGATATGGGTTCATTCGAGATACGACCGGGCCGCGGAACGGAGCGAAGTGACGGGCAGACGGGCTCTGCTTCCAAATCCACATCCTCATACCACTGCTGCTGGTATAGCGGCTGCGAACCGAGGGCCGAGACGCCATACCATTAGAGATTCGATCATGGAAAGGAATTCACCACTCTGGTTCTTTGCCTTTCCACGTAGAGAAAAGGTCCGGCAAGGAGCCAACAACAGTCAAATTTCCGAGTCGCGCCCGGAGTGCGGACAAAAAGTTTTTCTGGTAGCCTCGCAGCCCGAATGGGGATCCACGGGATGCTTTATGGCCCCGGGAATTCGCTTTCGCGACCCAACATTTCAGAACGGGGCAAGGGTCGAATTTTATGAAAGCGGCCTCCTCTGTCCAGCTGCCAGCTGAGAATTTTTGCTCGCGCGGCGAGGGAGAAGGAAAAATAATCCACAAAAGCGGAGCCTCGGATTTGATCCCTTTCCTATAATGTGGAAACATTGCCAAGGGTGCTAGAATCTGGCTTGTCTGGCTGTCTGGCGATATGGAATTTTGGGAGATGTGCTCACGTGAGGCGATCGCCAGCCAAGCCAGCTATCTTGCAGACCATCACGATGAGCTGGGGCCCCCGGCGAGCAGCCCAATTGAAGCCACTTGTGCCCGGCCGTGTGTTACCGAGCGGCGAACGCCCTTGACAGACTTGCGGGTCGGTCTTTCTTTGATCTTTTGCGGTGTGCGTGCAACTTGTATGATATCTTTTAGTTGAGCTCAACCAAATTGCTTTTGTGAATTGGCTTCAAGATATCTCAAGTATAGCCTTTGTAGGCCACGTGTTCTGAGAAGCCGTTCAGACACTGGTCCAACGGGATGATGTAGGTGGCTGGAGGTCTAGGTTTGTTGCTGCCACAGTCTTTGAGTTGTGTGTTCGCGATATAGTTTGTATCGATGCATGATCCAGAAATGAACCTGAGCTTGACGATGACTAACTAGTTGGCCAGTCAGCAAACATGTACGGCACTTTACCTGAAGTTTATTTCAATTTTACTTCCTTTTTCTCACCTTTTCTTCCATCATGCTATTATCTCTTATAAGATGGAGCATGACAGGCATGGTGGTGGTAAACGAAATAAATGCCAAGACCACCGGACTGACCGGCAAGGCCGGTAGCACCACCAATGTTGGTTGTCGATTTTTTGCGAAGAACCCGAGCATGCGCCTGGTGACCGCTGACGGTCGCACGAGCAGACAAAAGAGAAATCCTTGCCGGCCGCCCGGACTCCTAAAGTGCCCGAGGTATAACACAACCAGGAACAGTACCAGGACCCCGGGCACCCAGTTGACACCGTAGATACACGGATAGTGCAGTTTGTTTCATCTGAAGTAAACCGCATGGTAATAGCCAAAAACACGATGGCCTGTGATCGCGTTAGGCGCCATAATTCGTCCAAGGAAAAAGTGTGCTCCCACAATGATGGTGACGTGATCATTCGGGCAGGCAGTACAGAGCATTGCAAGCCTCAAGTAGCACCATATCTGACAACCAATATAAATGCAATGGCATCCTCACATCACGTAAGATATGTCGCCCAAATTCTCAATCGAACAGAGAAGTAATAGTGAATTATGTTCAGCGCTCTCGGTACCGCGCCATCCCGCGCGGCTTCGGTGTGTAGGTCTCGGGTATTGACTCCAATTCCCAGAGAGCGAAAGGCAAGTACCGCTACTTGCATCATGACTTGCGTTCTGAGTGGAGATAGCAGATGCCAGAGACTCCAGTCCCGGGATTCTCCACTAAGCCTGATGGGGATAGAGCATGACGACGACGATTCCCAGGCTAGCATTGTGCTGTGATCTTTTGGTTTCTTTTGGACCTTGGTCGCATATCTGCAGTACAAGAATCAAGGCACGCGACGATGATCGAGACAACTGAAAGAATGAATCGTCCAGCCGTGCTTTTCTTCTGACGATTGGCGTCGTTCCAAGCTGTCTATTTGGTGTAGCTCAACATTCTCGGGGCAAGAAGGTGTGCCAGCGAAGTGAGTGACTGCATCTACCCATGGGCAAACTCGGGTTACTCGGGCTGACAGCAAGGCATGCCGTCTGTTGGTTGTCGCAAAATGACCCTCTGATTTGATTTGCATTTTCGCATGTAACCAGGGCGCAACCCGAGAATAGGGAAGATACGCTCGCTTTCGAGTTCGCTCTCTGTAATAAGCTGGCTAGCCGCCCACAGGTTGACAGGAGTGGCACGCACAGGGCCATATGCTCCTGCCACGATGCTGCATGCCCAGCAAGGCCAGTGCAAGCCCATAAGTGCACAATGCCAACAGCGTCAGCCAGCGGCCAGCCCTGCTGTAGCCTGTGCGACCCCTGGGCCGTCCCAATCGTTTGGTGGTAGTACTACCGACGGACGAGCACACGACGAGACGCTACGACTGGTCGACCCTCATCATGACGTTCCAAATGGGGACTTTCTGAAAGCCAGCGAATCTTAAAAGTCTGCCGGCGCATAAAGGCACGTGGTTATCAGAGCTGGCCTTGCCTTGGACGGTGCAACGGCGACAGTTTGGTCTACGTTAGCAGGCGCATACTACGAATATGTTGTATATTCGAGATAGCAACAGATGCACAATCGCAGCTGTGCAGGGAATGAACAAACGAACAGAGGATCCGAGCGAAGGGGGGCCCTTTCGGCGTTTCTTGTGTGAGAATCCCCCATTCCATCGGCGCAGCTGTTTGTTTGGCTCTGCGCTCGCGAATCTTTCGAGTAGGAACCCGCAGTGCCGAGTTCCGACAGGGCCGCTTATCTCCACAGCCGTACTGTTGTAGTGACAGGTAGTGTACGAGGTAGAGCTCGTCGACGACATTGGATATTCGAGTCTGCAGCTTGAAACGCCTCGCCACTGGGATCAATGGTAGTCGAACAGAAGCAAAGAGTGTGATGATGTCCGGGTAGGACTAGATATGTATTAAAGAGTTGCGTATATATCAACCAGCAAGAGATGCGAGTTGAAAACGAGTGGAGTTGATGCGGCCACAAACGCACCTGCTGATTGATAGCCAGCAGTCAGGCTCCAGGGCAGGCACTACCACCTACCTGCTCTAATAAGTCAAGTAACCTGGTTGTATTCACCCATCGCTACAATCGGCATGTCGGCGCCCGTCGAGTTTGCGAGGCTCCAAAGTCCAATGCCATGGCAATAGAGGCCCAGACAGTGTATCGCAGCTATATCCTACATGTAGATCACCTTCCACATGAATAACAATAGTATTCCCAAGGTCCAGAGCTAGGCGCTGAAGGAGGTTTCTACGATAGGAGATGAGAGTCAGACCCAAAGGAAAAAGCTGGGCTGACTGACAAGCGCGAGCTTCTCCACACTTGAGAGACATCAGGTCTAGCAAAGGGACCAAGTACCGATACTTTTCATCGGGGGTCGGACAACTGGTAAGAATGCAGCACATTGGGGGCGGCAATTCGATACAACCCGACCCTCAAGTTATGCAAGGTAGGAAGAAAAAAAAAAGTCCAGCGTGCTTTGCGGGAACCCACACCCTGCCTATGGGCCACTAAAACTTGTACGTACCTCTGCTCACTGGGAATCCCGCCCACCCCACCCAAACCGCGTCTAACCTGACCAGTCTTTCCCTCCCAACCAACAGAATCCCAAAGTCTTCGCCAGTCATCTGCAAGTTTCCCCTTCGGCCCTGGACTCCCTGCACCACTTTGATACCATCTTGTCATAGACATCCCACAAGGTAGCGCTGCGCTCCACCCTTGCCGAGCAACTCAGCGCCCATCCATGATTACCAATGGATCATCAGTCGCCTAGGATGGGGCTTTTCTCTCTCTAGCATCCTTGTCTCCGTTGGATCCGCATACAATACTTGGTAGCCCATCTGCATATGAAGTTCTTGATCCCCTTCGACAGACCAGTACTGCCATTCCTGGATTCTCGTTCACTCTTGGGTTTGTTTCGCCTTTTGTACCTACGATAGAGGGCCAGTTGTCGACAAGAAGGACGACGAGACAGTTGCCAGTCAGACGAACTACCACAGTGACCGAGGACCGCAGATTCTCGACCACCCACCCCAAGACCGGCAACCATCGAATCTGCCCTCTTATCAACCTGCTTTCCCCACGCACCGAAAGATTGTCTAGATACCAGTCTGGGGTTACCAAATTTCCCACTACCGGCGCCATGCGGAATATCAACGCCCTCTTCCAGGCGAAGCCTTCGCTTCATATTGGTTGGCCCAAGAAGTTGGATCTCTCAGCTCTGCGGCGGCAGAGGAGAAATGCAAAGGACCGAACTTTCGACCCGGTCCTCGAGCGCGTCTCCTCGTTACAGACCTCTTTCTCCGTCATTGAGGGCATTCAGAACCTGAAGGAACGGAAATGGAGCTTCTTCGACGCACAATACTTTATTCTCGCCACCATCTGCTTCTTCTCGTTATGGATCATTGACGTCCAGGCGCCCTTTATCAAGTCGGCTGCTGTGCTGCTATACACGCTCCTGCTCTTGATGCCAGCCACCAGCCAGTTCTTTCTACCCTCGTGGCCGATCTGGACTTACCTGCTCTACTTTTTCTCTAGTCGGTAAGTTGAAAAGGCTTGCGCGTTCTTAAAGATTGTGTGTTTGTTCTAACGCAGTCAATCAGGTTTATCCCAACAGAAGTGCGACCTCACATTTGGGTCAAGGTGCTCCCCGCTCTTGAGAACGTCCTCTACGGCGCCAACTTGTCCAACATCCTCTCTGCGCACACCCACCCGATCCTCGACGTCTTCGCCTGGATTCCCTATGGTATTGGCCATTTCGCGAACCCGGCCATCTGTTCCATTCTCATCTTCCTGTTCGCGGCCCCAAAGACGCTCCCCGTCTTTGCGAAATCGTTCGGATGGTTGAGTGTCATTGGCGTCACTCTGGCTCTCGTGTTCCCTTGCACCCCGCCGTGGTACGAGAACATGTATGGTCTGGCGCCCGCCCACTACGGCATGCCCGGTTCCCCCGCGGGACTGGCTCGCATCGACGCCCTGTTTGGAGTAGACATGTACACTACGAGCTTCTCGACCGCCCCAGTTCCCTTTGGCGCCTTCCCGAGTCTACACGCTGGTGATGCGACCCTCATCGCTCTCTTCATGAGCTACTGCTTCCCGAAATTCCGACCGTTCTTCATCTTCTACGTCGGCTGGCTGTGGTGGGCGACCATGTACCTGAGCCACCACTACGCCGTCGATTTGGTGGCCGGCAGTCTGATCGCCTCCGTCATCTTTTTCATCGGCCGCACAAGATACCTGCCACACCAACAAGGCGACAAGTCGAACCGATGGGAGTACGATTTCGTCGAGATTGGCGAGATGAAGAAGAGCGCCGATGAAGAGCTTGGATATGGCCTCGGTCTCTTGGAGAGACGTGGCACTGGCGACAGCGATGAATGGTCTGTCGGAAGCAGCACTCTCTACAGCCCAACAATCGCCAGCGGAAGCTCGAGTCCCAGTTTCGAGAACCGTCGATCACACAGCAGAGAGTCTAGCAGCGCTGGATCCTCTTCTCGACTTTCGGTCTAAAGAGATTATCCAATGGAGATTCTGCACGCAATAGAGTTGAAAAAACGTAATAACGAGTCTGTACGAGTTTGCATGGGAGAAGCCCTCCACGGTGTTGGACAGGGCAAACGATCGTTTTAAAAGGCTTAGAAGCATCAGCGTGGCCGGATACATACCCCCGGTCCTCAGCATTAAGCGCGGCGTTCTTGGGTTTTCATGAGAAGATCTCAGCATTTGACGACACGGGCACTGGATAGCCCTATCGCATGGGACGAATACTTTTACAATGCATAATAGGGTCTTTGGCACATAGACATGGCCACAGAAATGACAGCTCTTGAGAGCATAATCTATACAATTATATACGATAAGATATCGAATACCCATGACAATACCTTGTGAAAGGTGAATGAAAAGCTCCCAACGCCGATGCTCGCACAACTGCCCGCTATCATGATTTTCTAATGGTACATGAAATCAAGCCAAGGATGGAACTTGGGTCTATGTTCCCTCCCACGAATTATACAACTCGGCGAGCCAAGGATCGTTCTGGAAGTCCAGCATCATGGCCATGGTCTCCACCGAAAGCTCCGTCGTATCTGGAGCGGTACCGTCGCCGAACGGGGCCACGGCCGCCACGGAAGAAGCAGCGGCCGGGCCCTCGATCGGCGGCAGGGCGGAGCCCCATATGGAAGCCGTGGCCCGGAGCGTGCCGACGCCCTTGGAGAACATGTCGGTCCCGCCGCCTCCCGGGGCCGCGGGGTCGTCGCCGGTGAGGCCGGCGGCCTCGGCGACGCGGCCCATGGTGTCGGCGAGGCGGTGGATGACGGCGACGACGTCGAGCTCGCGGCGCGCGGCCGCCGCGTCCCAGTCGGGCTCGGCGTCCAGCGCCGACAGCCGGTACAGCATCTGCAGGCTGCACGACATGTGGCCCATGACGGCGAACGGGAACGTCGGCCAGTCGGCCGGGTCGAAGGAGAGGATGGTGGAGATGCTGGCCTTGATGCTGCCCAGGCACTCGTGCAGCGCCTCCAGGCGCGGTATGTCGATGGGCCGCCGGGCGGCGGGCGGGGTCGACGTGGCTGCTGCGTCGCCTTGATGCTGTGCGGAGGGTGATCGCCTCGTCGAGGTCGCCGTCGGCGGAAGGGGTAGGGATGATGGAAACTGGTTGCCGTATGAGGTGGAGGTGGAAATGGACGTCGTGTTGTGGAAGATGGCCATTTCTCCGATGAGTATTTCGGTGTTGTACAGATGGGACTGGAGGACCTCTGGAAGAAAACGGTTATACTGTGATTCATGAGAATGGGGTCATCATCGCAACTCACTGTTCTCTGCTAATTCCGGCTTCAATGAACGACGGATAGCCTGTACTCTGTCCTTGAGTGGTTTCACATACATCGAGGGAGGACCCGTCGATTCACTGTCTGTGAGCTTCCACGTCAAACGGCTCACGTCGTTGGCGATGACTTTGGTCCTGGCCATTGCGGCGAGGAGTTCGTCCCCTGGGCATTCGGGATCTGCGGCGAGCTGTTCGAGATAATTCTCCATGTGGGAATTCCATCTCGTCACGTCGATTTTGAGAAAGGTCGATATGCTGTGGCAATCATCAGCCACGTAACTATGATGCGTCACTGGGCCAGTGTCCATACCTGGAACATAAAATAAAGGTCCCAACAACGGCACGACGTTGTTCATGAGTCTGTTCCGGAGACGAGGCCGGGACCTTGGGTTGGGGAAACCAGCAACTGCCGCCCGTGTTCTGGGAGAATGGCAGGTCGAGGCGCAAATCCTGGATTAGGGAGTTGGCCAGATTTGCATAGCGCGCCTGGAATCCCTTGCCGCGGGTCTGATGTGTCGCCCTAATTTATACCAGTCAGTCACCGGACTATCAAGTTCCCGTGGCAGCCATGGAGAGCAATGAACTGGCTCTTACCATCCCAAGTACACCATCAAGCCAAGAAGCACATCAATATCGCGCTCAAGCTCCACGAGCACTTTGCGCCCCATGAGCTCCCTGATATAGTCGCCCATGGCATGCATCTTCGGGGCCGACTTTTCGCATACGGTCCTGATGTTCAACCACAGGAAGGGTCGATACTGCTGGAGCTCCTGCGGCGTCGTGTCCAGCTTGATGTAGACAAACGGGAACATGGCCAGGTACCCATTGCGAAATCTCTGTAGGATGTTCTCGGCCTCAAAAGGCGTCAAGTCGTCCTCAAAAGGCTTCGCCGCCTCCACTGGTGCCGCCTCCACGGTAGTCTGCGATCCCAAGCTCGTGATGGCGGTTGGCGGAGTGAGATACGCTCCGGAAGATCCATGGTTGCTGCTGGACCTCCGCCCCGATGTTTGCGGATCGGCTGCTGGCGCCGTGACCTGAGTTTGTGACCCCGTCGTCTGCTGCAGGCGGAGTATCTCCACCAGATCATTTAACCTCTCCTCCAGTTGCGACGTCCTGTTGTTGATGTCTGGTCTCCTCGAGCTTCGCTTTCTTACACCATCTGACTGGCGGCATTCCATGCCTCGCCGGTGACATCTTTGAAATTTGTCAGCACTGATGATCGGGCCCAAATAGCAGCATTTGCTTTCCGGTTTCACTTTCTCTGTTCCCATGAAGCAATTCACTCACCTATCACAAGTTCCAGAACCTCGAGATACGCATTTACACTTGGCTTTCACGCAGCCGGCACACGCCTGGCCGTAGGGCGCCGACATCCCTGCTGCAGATTGGCCGATGGTCTCCATCATCCACTATCGTCGATCTGCGTAAAAGAACAATCCGGTCCGCCGCAATGGAATACGCCAAATCCGATTTCCGGCGATCAAGTATATACGGACTAGATTTATTGATCAAAGAAATGTTTCTGAACGCCGAGAGACATTCTTCCTGGTCGAGGTCGTTGTTGTGTCCACGGATTTCCTCGCTTATGCCTGCAGGAATTCCGAAGGATTCTTAGCGTCCTGCGGCTTACGGGATTCCGGACTCCGGTGGTGTGCTTATACCCGGTATTGGCTCACTGGCTTTCAGAGACTATAGTTCACTTGACTCCAGCGTCTGCAGTGAGTTTGAGTCAAGCAAGGAATCTTTTTTTGATTTTCGTTTCGATAAGCGTATATCATACTATGAAAGTCCCCATACAATGTTTAGTTTGCTCTTCATTTGAATCTCGCCGACCTACCGCTCAAAGAGAGAACTTATAGCTGGATGAACTTTTGAAGATATAAGAGTTTCTAGCGTGTCATATTCTTGAGTTTATTTATGTTTAAGCCATAACTGTATTAATAAGAAAAGCAGCGAAACTTTGTAGATATATTAAATATCACCCTAAGTACTGTGACCACCTCAGTGAGCCCTTTGTCAAGTCATTGTAACTCAAGACACCTATGTCTCGGTGTATATGAACCGAGCATTCTTCAATCATATAGGTCGGGAACTTTATTATTTATGCG
This sequence comes from Pestalotiopsis sp. JCM 9685, assembly GCA_001599175.1. Classification (NCBI taxonomy): domain Eukaryota; kingdom Fungi; phylum Ascomycota; class Sordariomycetes; order Amphisphaeriales; family Sporocadaceae; genus Pestalotiopsis; species Pestalotiopsis sp. JCM 9685. Next base: position 6,796,779 of record BCGF01000001.1, on the reverse strand, counting down.
CTTGATGGATACACATAGACTGATTTTTTACAGCCAAAAATTCATCTAAACTCTCAAGCTGCTGTAATCTATCAGTATCATCTGAACTTTGCGTTGTGTTCAGGACATAATTGTGATCAAACAATATGATCAGCAGAGGTTAAAGCGCTTTGGCTGCGCACCTCCTAGCTGACACAGCCCTGCCACCATTCCTTCGAAGGTAAAGTTCTTTGAACCGGTCTGACCTGGCAAAAGCATCTCAGATTCTACTTCACCAACTCATTTGACTACACAAGCCATATGAGTGTCTTTCAGGGCTGGAAGACGGTCATCTGGCTGTTCTCCGGAATTCATTACCCATTGCCTGGAAGTAACATATCCGTGGCTTGGCCGCATCGGATGTACCGACAGGCGCCTGTTTGGTACAGTACCTTTTATACTTTTAGCTTCAAGTAGTAGTTGTCCATAACTGAATGCAGATGGCCGAAATGGACCTCTGTAAACAAATCAGGAAATGAGTCAAGCATCATACGTCCGAATTAGGTCGGTCGAGTGTTAGTATACTGCCCGAGCAACGCCGATAGACCGAGCCGAGCGCCAAGCTACCAATTACAATATGATGCGAAGCCCCACAGAAGACCCTTTTCTTGCAATACTATACTGCCTCCGGGATTCATTAGGTACTCGGCCTAGCCCACGCACATCGCTTCGCGTCCCGGCCGAGAAGCTTGTCCCGTCCTATTCTACCACTTATACCACACCACACTTGCAGGCTGGCAGTAACAATGGCACCACTATTTCGCGCCGACCAGGTCGGGTCACTGATCCGGCCGGAACATCTCTTGGAAGCCTACAAGGCCAATGACGAAGCCGCACTGCAGAGTGCCATCCAGCAAGCAATTGCGAGCGTTGTCAAGAAGCAGCTGGACCTATTGATTCGACCAATCACAAGTGGAGAATGCGAGCGTACTGCCTTCTACAAGGGCTTCTACGAGCAGTTGCAAGGCATCGAAAGCCGCGACGTTCGCGTTCCGGAGGACTTTCGTCCCAACATTCCCGTCATCGACGGTCTGTCTCGCGTCGGCGTGAAGCAGACTGAAGCCTCCGTCGCGACGGGCAAGGTCAAGTGGGTACGTCCCGCGTATCTCGATGCCTGGAATATGATCAAGGCCGAGCTTCCCGAGCGGGAGTGGAAGAATTGCAAGATTGCTCTGCCCTCGCCAACTTTCAATCATATATGGCTCCGCAACGGCACCGCATACTCGGCTGATGTCTATGCGAATGACCGAGACTACTTTGCGGATGTCGCAGCAGCATATCGAGCTGAGATCAAAGCCCTCTATGATGCCGGGTTGCGAAACATCCAGATCGACGACCCTCAGTTGACCTACTTCATCCTGGACAGCTTCAAGGATGGCATTCGACAAGAAAAGGTCGACCCGGATGAGCTTCTCGACACTTATGTCTGGGTTCTCAACGAGATTGTCAAGGGTCGACCATCGGATCTTTTCCTGGGTATTCACTTGTGCCGCGGCAACATGCCCGGCGTGAACACTGGATTTTTGGAGGGGTCGTACGAGAGGATTGCGGAGAAGCTCCTTGGCGAGCTCAATTTCGACACCTTCTATCTCGAGTTCGACGATGCGCGCTCCGGAACCTTTGATCCCCTGAGGTTTCTGCCGTTAGGCAAAAGTGTGACTTTGGGGTTGATCTCCACGAAGACGCCTGATTTGGAGAACATCGAGGACATCCAGAAGCGCGTGCACGAGGCTGCAGATGTCATTGCCGCTGCACAGAAGAGATCAGCAGAGGAAGTGATCGAGGACAGCTTGGCAATCAGCCCCCAATGCGGTTTTGCGAGTGCGCACTATGGCAGAAACGTGGGCACGGAGGAGCGCATGTGGGAGAAGTTGGTCCTTGTGAGAGATGCTGCGAGGAGTATTTGGAAGGATGCTCAGTAAGAGTCGACAATCAAGGACTCGGCATCTTGAATGAATCAGATCGGACCGAAGTCTTACGAAGGCAAGCATACTAAACAACGGATGTAAAACTACATGGTAGTTGTATAGCTACCTGTTGAATCGTAAATGAGGGATCTTATTCACAAACTTACTGCTTTGGCAAAAGTTCATGCACGTGCAAATCTCACATCTTCTTATCAGGGATTGTTTATCTGACAGTCGTATTCTGACAAACCCACCCCGCGCATATCCAAATCAGGCGTACTCCTTCCGGATTCCACACTCATAAAACTCTGCCTTTTCTCTGTATTACATTTATTTGCTGGTCCATTGTACATCATGTCTAAGCGTCGCGAGGTAGCTTTCCAGGCTGTCGAGGGCTACAATAAATGGACCATCGACGCCATCATGGAATACCGCGATGAATCCTGCATACAGCAGGTGCTTCCTGGTAGGTTGGGAAATGTTCCCCTCCTTCCCCTCACCAGTAATGGTGCTGCATGAAGACATGGATAGACCAACAACTGTGCGCACAGCATCCCTTAAGCGCCAGCCCATGGACAATGCCACATACCGTGCAGCCTTCGGTGCGGTGATGCCGCTGTTTCGCAACTTCACAGTCACCATGGATGACGTGTTCGAGGACGAAGCCGGCAACAAGGTCGCCACTGGCACTCTCAGTGAGGGGCCGATGCCATTTTTGGTAATCCCGCACGTTAAAAAGTGAGTGTCTCAGGAGGGTTCCCTTATCCGAAGGAGGGCCGGGGAGGCACGAGGAGGGATGCACGTAATGAAATTACCCGATCCGATAGCTTTTGGAGGGCATTTTGGAGGCTATCCCTGGTTCAGGAGGGCGTTTCGGTGGTGTTGTAAGGGATCGGGAACAAAGCAGCGATATCGTACTTTGTATATTGTTTTGCAACACAGACTTACGAACTTTACCTTTTACCTATACCACAACTTTTTAGGTACGGCAGGTAATACTATACGGGCCTGATCAACCCAAAAGTCTATACTACAACCTACCTAGCAGCCATTACTACCGGTATTTTAATACTGCTATCGCTGCTGCCATCGCTGTTGCCATCGCTGCTGCCATCGCTGCTGCCATCGCTGCTGCCATCGCTGCTGC